>JAKCPI010009246.1:0-23415 GCA_023213315.1 Euborellia annulipes | reverse complement strand
AATCGTATGTCAACAATTTAAATTATGAGGGCATTAAAAGGCTTGTGGTATAAAATTTTTTTGATCAATTTTTATTTCCATTTATCATAATACAACAACAACAACACATGTCTATGAAAGAGGGATGAAATGTAATAACTTAACTTTGTTTTATTATTCTCAAATGAATTTATCTATCAAAAAGGGAAGACAAAAAAAATATATTCTTTGTTCAAATTTATAATTTAGTGTTAATAAAAGGCTGTCAAAAACGGTATTTTGAATCATATGCCCCCCCTCAAAGGCGTTAATCATAGCTTCCTTCTTCTCTCCCGGTCCTTTTTGTTAGCTCCGGACCAGCCCAATCATTCCTTGATGGGGAAGACATTTGTTTGCTATTTGGAATATACAACAAGAGTATTTAACACTTGGCTTTATAAATGAAAGGCAAAAAAAAAAAAGAAGAATAATTTCCCTTGTGTCAGCTTTTAATCAGCTTCCCTATAAGCATCTTTTCAGGACAATTCTATTGATGTTTTAGATTTAAAACTGATTAAATGTGAGCTCAGGGAAATCATTTTTTTGTTGGATGTATTTTCCAATATTTCGTTTAGATTTGAGTAGTAAAAAGAAAAAGACGAAATCGTTACATTATTAAGAGACTAATAATCAGTCTAATAATAAATAATAATTATAATACTAATAATTAATAATAATTAGTCTAATAATAAATAAAAATAATACTAATAATTAATATTAATAATATTAATAATTAATAATAATTAGTCTAATAATAAATAAAAATAATATAATAATACTAATAATTAATAATAATAATATTAATAATTAATAATAATTAATTATTGTATAAAGGCTTTTGGATAATGAAATTGCAAGTTTCTTTTTTCACATTGCTTTTTGAACGTAGCGTTTTGTGACTTTGAAATTTACTATCTTATTACCGCCCATAGTTAAATTTCTTTTTGGAAGTGGAACTCTATTAATTGAACGAATTTGGTTTTGTAATTATCGAAATCAACGTTCAAAATTTTAATCGATCCTGTCTAACCTAACAAAATTATTTATTCAGACGAAACAAGAGAGTTCTTACTAAAAAAATTGGAGGTTTAATGCTCAAAAAATTTTGCAGATGGAGGCTCATAATATAACAATAAATTAAAGTAGAACTGTATTTTTTGTTTATAATTGAATTGTGTATTTTTTTTTTTTCAGGATTTATTAAGATCAAGACAAGAGTTTCTGGTTTCGGTTATTTTTTGGAGTCATCATCAGCTCTGAAAGAAATTTGAGTTAAAACAATCAATAACATCGATAAATTTTAAAGGAAATAAATAATAAAATTTTTTAGAATTTGTATTTCCTTTTAAGAAACATAAAATTTGAGGTGAGGTAATTTCTTAAAAAAAAAAATGGTGTTATTGAGTTATTACTCAAATTATTCAAATTTATACTTTCAGACCTGATGATGGTTCTAAAAATGATCGAAACTAATGACTGCAGTCTAATCAAAGAATTCAGTTCTACTTTATTTTATTTAAGTTATGCGCCTCCATCTGCAACATTTTTTGAGCAAAGTAAGCCTCTATTTAGATTAGAAAATTATTTATTTATAAAAAAAGAGAGTTAGATAATTCGCTTCATCATTCAAAGGTAAATATTTCTCATCTTAAATTATATTGACTATCTATAAAAAATAGACGAATTGCAAATTTCTATAATAACGAAAAATAATATTTTTAATGTCCAGTACATGTAAATAAAATCTTCGGACTGCCTGGGGATCGAACCTGCGACCCTAGGTATAGAAGGTTAGCACGCTAGTCCCTACACCAAGCCCGAGGGCCCTCGCCTTTTCTTCATTGTAAAAAGAAATTACTATTACTACTATTACAATCCAGTGCCTTCTTGAAGATTTGTTTACATTCATGGAATACACAAATGGAAAGAATACATAAATATTTCTCTATAATACATTTCATATGGGAGAAATCGTAACTTTAGGAATTAATAACTCAAAAAGTTACAGGAATTTTGAAACCCGAGTATTTTTCCTGGAATCTCCATAACGTCCTTTATAAGACTGCAAAATTTCGATTCGAAATTCTAACGGGAAGTTGATCAAACAGAGCATAACGGACGGACACTCAGCTATTATTATTGTTATTTCTTATAATTTTCCCTGAACTCAAGAATCAAATGTTCTCTTGTTTATAATGTTAATTTTAAAGTAAACATTTTCAAATGAAAATTAATACGAAATTAAATTATATTTTAAGGCAAGTCAAAGAGTTCCTTTCCTCTTGGCATTATTCTTTTAGTTGAAAAGAAAATCATTAATTTTATCCCAACTATTGTTTATTGTAATGTAAATAAAATTCAGAAGCCCTTCTCGAATTTACATCAATGCAGAGAGAGAGAATCAAGCCCTCACCTGAAAGGGGAGAAACGCTAATGCTCTCAAGTTACTCCCTTTCTTATTATTCATTAAAGTTGTATGTATAAGAGGGTTGGGGGGGGGGTGTCTACAATTTTACCTCTCGTTTTTGCACATTCATCTCCATCTTATTTTGATTATATTAAAATACATATTTTTAAAATCTTTTTCAATGGAATTACAAATGGCTGAGAGAAATTTAAATAGAGATATGTGATTATACGTATAAATAAGAGCATCGTCTTTACTGTAGATGCTAGTAATAATTAATTACAACTTGGGAATTCCTTTTAAAATTTCTAAACAGGCTTTCATATAGGTTCCTTTGGTCTTATTATAAAATTTAAAAATAATTTAAATTCTGTGTTTTATATCGACTGACCAGGTTTAAGGTGGAATTCCGAGCAACGCGGACAGAGCGGCAGCGTCAATAGCGTCACTGCAACCGCGATAGAATAGCCACAGCGGACAAATTTTCAAATGATTACTAAAGTCGGAGAGTCCGTCTGTCGGACTGTTGTCACGCTCTGTTTGACCAACTTCCCGTTGGGATTTTGAAATGAAATTTTGCGATCTTATAAAGAGACGTTATGGAGAGTCCAGGAAAAATACTCAGGTCCCGAAATTTCTATAACTTTTTGAGTTATTAATTCCTAAAGTTACGATTTCTCCCATATGAAATGTATTATAGAGAAATATTTATGTATTCTTTTTATTTGTGTATTCCATGAATGTAAACAAATCTTCAAGCAAGCACTGGATTGTATTAGTAGTAATAATAATTTTCTTTTTATAATGAAGAAAAGGCGAGGGTCCGCAGTAGGCGGGCTCGAGCCAGCTGGTGGGGCTAAGCCCCCCTGGTTAGACGCGGCACGGCTAGTTTTATAAATAAAATATTACGAGAATTTATATTTTTTAGCAATATAAGTTGGGGTGGGGGAGGCGTATTTCGATTAAATATTTTTAAGGGAGACGCGGTAACATAAAGTTTGGAAACCACTGATTTAGAAGATATTCCAATGGCCCATTGCATTTACATAGACCCTAAGCGGACCATTATGAAGAAATATTTTAAATCCTTAATATAAGATAGCGACGTGAAAAAAATTTTTTGAGAAACTTTTCTCTTTCTGGGCGAATATCTCAAAAAATCTTAAGATATTGGAGCCACTTTTTTTTATATAAAACTAGAATAAATAAGAATTATTTTGAGCACATAATAAAAAAAAATTTCATTAAAAAGGATCAAAGTTGAGATTTTGCCAATTTCGGAAGGTCAAAAGTTATATTTTTCCTTTTCTTCTTCATTTTTCTTTTTTTTTCTTCATTATTTTGTCAAAAATCACTTCACATATATATATACCAATATATTTTATATTCTTTTCTTTACTAAAATTTCTTATTAATGTTAAAAGCATTTAGGCCTAGAGCCCTTAAAGGGCCGGAGGAGAGTGGGAATTTACCTCGTGAGGTGAGGAATGCGCCTCGGCATTACTTGCTCAAGCGTTTAAGTCTTGGTGTGTTAGTGCTATGTCATTTTGTATATATGTGTATGTGTGTGTGTGTGTGTGTGTGTGTGTGTGTATTGGTGTCCCATTAAGTCTGAGGCTCGGGAGAGAAACGAGAGCCTCTTGGCCTGAGGAATTGAAAAAAGGTGTCTAAAATAGAAGAAAGCATCAAATTCCTCTGCCCTTTCTTAAAAAAAAATAAAATAAAATAGGCCTACCAATGTGGCTGAATATAAATATTTTGTATTTTCTCTAAAGAAAAATCACTAAAAAGCTTGAACTAGATCAAAATTTGATGAATAACTTGGGAAAATGTCCTGCAAGGGGATGAACAAATAAACAGTTGGTCATTCCGGTTGCCTAATGAATACTGGTCGAATATCATTGTAAAAATTAGTTTTTGGATGCTTGAAGATAGACAACCCTAATGTAACAGCAGCCTTTTCTCCTTAAAAACTCTAGAAGCTGAATTATTGGTAAAACAAATTTTCCGATCTAATATTTTTCAAATCTGGCAACCCTAAAAGAATCATGGGCATTATTGTGGCCCTGGCAAGTGTAGTTCCCAAAATATTCTGTCTAGTATTCGGCGGGCAAGTTTATTGCCAATTTGGGATATTTCTTGTTGCAATGCAAGTGTTAAGATGTTAAGGAAGGATCTTGAATTCAAGTGAAGGTGTACCAACTTAACACACCACAAAAGGGTCTATTTATGACAGATTGAAGGGTCAGTCAAGTCGTATGCGTACTCTCTTCTTTTTTCAACTGCTCGTAACCCCGTCCACAGCCCTATTCGTATATCCAGAAAGCTGACTCAAAGATAAACTAACTGCCTCTCTAATTTCCAAGTTAATT
The DNA here is from genome assembly GCA_023213315.1 of Euborellia annulipes. Lineage (NCBI taxonomy): Eukaryota > Metazoa > Arthropoda > Insecta > Dermaptera > Anisolabididae > Euborellia > Euborellia annulipes. The sequence goes on along the minus strand of JAKCPI010009246.1, from coordinate 18,618 downwards.
TGTCGATTTTGTTTTCCCATATTGAAGAAATTTGATTATAATTAATTCTCTAAAATATTTAAGAGATTCAGATTATTACTATATTACTCCCTAGTCCATGTACTATATGTGTAATTAATTTCAAATATATTCATTGAAAATTGAAGATTTCTATAGGCTCCTCTCAAAAACTTCACAAATTACAAAAAAGACTTTATTAATCTCGAGACAACAAAATACACATTCGTTACAGAAAAATAAATAAACAACTAATCATAACAAAGTCGCAACAATCCCCCTTTGATCCATCTCCCTTATTCCATGACGTCACCATCTCTTCTCTCTTCTTACAATAAATACACTCGTTTTCCCATTTCATTTTTATATACAGTATATAGATATACGGTACGTAGATAGATACCGGTAGATAGATATTTCTCTTGTATTTTTCTCATTTGACCAAATTACAAAAGAAACATCTCAAAGCTAGTAAAACGAAGAATTTATTTTCTAGTAAAAATATTTCTTGAAATTATCCTTAAAATTAACAAGCACCTAAATACCTATAATTGAAGATAATTTGATGGAAATTACTCGAGCGGTGTCTAGAACAAACAAAATTTTTTTTTTCTTTTTTTTTTTTTTCATTATCTCTTTCCAATTTTCAAACGTCGTAAACAGGTGCCGGCTGTCGAGTTGGACGATAAAATACAACTCCTTTTTCTCTCTCTCCTTTTTTTTTTCTTCTTTCTAAAAGATTCATATGACCGAGATTTCCAACCTGAGTACGATGAAGAATTTCCAACACCCACCCACACAGGGAAAAAGAATCCAAGTAGAGATATTAGATAGGACTATACAATTACAAAGAGCAGATTGCTGAGGAGAAAGTCCTTCCAGGGTCAAATAGCTGACCCGTTGAACCCGTTGTGCACACACACACACACACACACACACACTAAACACACACACATTAATTCTTAGCCAATCAAATATTGTAATATTTCTTAAAATTTCTCTAACAAGTGTTATTTGCTAAAATATAAAAAAAAAAAAAAATTCAAATATTAATATATGATATTTATTTTGATGGTGATGTAAAATTTTTACTTTCTCTTACTTCTATATATGTTAATATATAGAGAGAGAAAGTATTGGATTCATGTCAAAAATTCGATGTCGAGATTTTGATGGATCTTCACGTTTTGAGGTCCCCTGAATCTAAAAAAGTGGTTTTCGCGACATGGCCTGTCTGTTTGTCTGTCTGGGTTCAATTTAAAGCATGAAGGAATTGAGCTAGGAGGTTGAAGTTTTATATTTAAGTTAGGCACCCCCCGGGACCGGAAAAATAAGCTTTTAATCAAAATCGGCCAAAGAGTACTAGTACTTTATTGATGTACAGTGAGGGACAATATTAAGTCCCACCCATGAGTTTTCTACTTGTGATTATTTCAGTGTTTTTATAAAAGAAAATGAAAATCATTATTGAAAATTTTCTAGATTTGAACCATGAAAGTTTCCATTAAAAAATATATAATATTTTTTCAAAAACAATGAAATAATCACAAGTAGAAAACTCATGGGTGGGACTTAATATTGTCCCTCACTGTACTTCTTCAAATTTTTTTTTTTTTTTTTTTTTCGATTTTCTCAAAATTCGCTCTAACGATTTTGATTAAAATTCAAAAATCAATTATTTTTTAGATGCTCTTTCAAATGTATATTCTCGTTTTGGCCTCAAAATTGATTAAACCACACTTTACTCTAATACTTCATAGGAAAGATAGGAGAAATGGTTGCCATGGTAACAAAATATAAATATTTTCCCATGTTTATAAATTTTACATCTTGAATTCTAATATGGACCCTGTTATCAATGGTGTGTCAAAGACCAAAAAATTCAAAAATGAGTTACAGGAAATATTGTTTCAAATGCTTTAATTAATAGTATTTTTTATGAAATATGTCCTAAAAAATTTATATTTATTTTTACTTGCACAATTGACAAGAAAAATTATATATAATCCAATGTAAACAAAAAACTTTATTGTTGATTTTCTCAAAACTCGATGTTTGGTCTTTGACACACCATTGCATAACAGGGTCCATATAGTCTACGGGCTTGGCCTAGTTGGTAGCGTGCCTACCTTCTATACCGAACGTCGCGGGTTTGGACCCCAGGCAATCCAATGATTTTATTTAAGCCATTTGGATACCAAATGGCTTAAATAAGAATGCCTGGACCCCCAATATATATATATTACTTTCAACGGGTATCGTCTAAAGTCTTAAATGGCCTAAGTTGCCAAAAAGGCTGTGTGAATGGGAGTGTGAGTGTGAATGAGAAAAAAATGTGAGTATTTAAAAAAAAAAATTCTAATTTATTGGTGGAAACTAAATATATCTCGACACAAAAAAATCTGGTGCTACAAGCACAGAATACAACTTTTCTTTATCGAAGGTAAGAGAAAGTTGTGTGCTGTCACACCAGATTTTTTTAATATATAGCTACAATAAATTTTATTATTTTATTATAACCCACTTTCCTTTGCATTTAAGATTAGGCCTATATGGACCCTGTTACGCATTAGTGTGTCAAGCGCCAGCAACCGAGTTTTGAGAAAATGAACATTAAAGTTTTTTGTTTTCATTGGATTATATATAACTTTTTTTGTCAATTTTGCAAGTAACATTAAATATAAATTTTTTTAGGACATATTTCATAAAAAAAATATTATTAATTATAGCATTTGAAACAATATTCCGTGCTTAACTCAATTTTTAATTTTTTTGGCGCTTGACACACTAATGCATAACAGGGTCCATATAATATTGACATTTGTCTTTAACTTCTCGTCCACCGGCAGGGAGGGACTTTTGTATTTTGCCGATGTTGAAGATTTTGTAAAAAATGGTAGCTTATTCTACTCACTTAAGTCAAAGGATAAACCGAAATCCCGGTATAGGGTATAACTTTGTTGAGCAATTTCATTTTCTCTTATAAAATAAATTTAATGAATCATTCCGTTTTGTGTTCAATTTAGGACGGAAGATAGTAATGTTCACATAAGGAAAACAATTGTTTTAATTTAATTAATTTGTCTAACAACAAAAGAAGAAAATTAATCCACTTTCAAAGTTTCCTTTTTTTTTTTAATAAAAGGTAAATAAATGTAGATAATAGAAGGATATCTCCTTATCAAATTTACAATTTCACTAAGCATATAGCCAGCCAGGAAGTGTGTTTTTAGTTTAAAGCGAAAATTTAGACTAGTAGTGAAATGAGTTTTCAATTCAAACATTTATCTTGAAATGAAATGAATCACAATTCTGATGTAGAGAAAGGGAGATTGGATTGAGTGTAATTAAAGGGTTTCGATAGACGCAAGTCTCATCTTTGTATAACTAATTAATGACAATGCAGGAAATGAGTCTGGAGTTGGAGTGGAATCGGGTTGATGGTTTCACTAACTGAAATTTATTTAATATGTGGACTCGCTAATCCTTTGACTTATATTTTTATCAAAGTCTTTTCAACCATTTCTCCTTTCCTTTCTATGAAGTACAAGAGTAAAGTGGTCTTCAGAATATTTCAACGCCAAAATGAGAATATACATTTTAAAGAGCATCTAAAAAATAATTGATTTTTGGAATTTTAATCAAAATTGTTAGAGCGAATTTTGAGAAAATCGAAAAAAAAACTGAAAAAGTACATCAGTAAAGTACTAGTACTCTTTGGCCGATTTTGATTAAAAGATTATCTTAACGCTCCCGGGGATGTGCGGGAACTTAAATATAAAATTTCAGTCTCATAGCTCAATTCCTTCATGCTTAAAATTGAACACAGACACACACAGACAGACCATGTCTCGAAAACCACTTTTTGGATTCAGGGGATCTCAAAACGTGTATATCCATCAAAATCTCGACATCGAATTTTTGACATGAAACCAATACTTTCTCTATATATTAACATACCACTGGGATAAAAAAGTAAGGTGAAATTGTGATTTAACTCCCGGGCATTAGGAAGGCAGGCGATGGAAAAAGTGTGGTTTATGGGACGGGGACTGAAGGGATTGATTTGAAAAGGATAAATAAAGAATTTACATTTTAAAAACAAATTGACCTTACTTTTTGATCACAGTGGTATATAGAGGTAAGAGAAAGTAAAAAAGAGAAGATAGGGGACGAAATTGGACGAAAATTAAGTTAATCAGCTGGTCAAAGTACAAATGATGGAATGTGGCTGTGAGATGTCAATTAGTGTGATGTGGAGGGCAGAAGCCTCTATTTAATAAAATAGACTCCTTTTAACAAAACGTTTCGGCTAAATTTATTGCCATCTTCACGTAGTTAAAAAGTCTTATGGGAAAATAGAGTTGTCATATGTGTTTTTTCATGAGAGAACATTTGAAAAAAAAAATTGCCTATGTATTACAACAATGTAAATATACTAAAAGTCTGTACGATGTTTCACTGAAGAGAAATTTCTTTTTTTTTTCGAAATTTCTCTTCAGTGAAACATCGTACAGACTTTACTATATTTACATTTGTTGTAATACATAGGCAATTTTTTCAAATGTTCGCTTATGAAAAAAACATATGACAACTCTATTTTCCCATAATACTCTTAACAATTGAAGATGGCGTAATAAATTTAGCCGAAACGTTTTGTTAAAAGGAGTCTATTTTATTAAATAGAGGCTGCTGTCCTCCACATCACACTAGCTGGTCAAAGTTATCGTATTAAATATTATCATGATAATTGTTTTTTCATGACAAAATTCTTAAAAAAATCTGGTGTGACTGGCGCACAGCACACAACTTTCTCTTACCTTCGGTAATCGAAAGTTGTGTACTGTGCTTGTCACACCAGATTTTTTGTGTCGACATGTATTTAGTTCCCGGCAGTAGGGAATATTTGAATTCAGATGTAAAATTTATAAGTATGGGAAAATATTTATATTTTGTTACCATGGCAACCATTTCTCCTATCCTTCCCTATGAAATACAAGAGTAAAGTGGTCTTCAGAAGATTTCAATCGCAAAATGAGAATATACATTTTAAAGAGCATCTAAAAAATAATTGATTTTTGAATTTTAAAAAAAATCGTTGGAGCAAATTTTGAGAAAATCGAAAAAAACTGAAAAAGTGCATCAGTAAAGTACTAGTAATCTTTTGGCCGATTTTGATTAAAAGCTTATTTTTCCGGTCCCGGGGGGTGTTTAAGTTAAATATAGAATTTCAACCTTGTAGCTCAATTCCTTCATGCTTAAAAGTGAACACAGACACACACACACACAGACAGACCATGTCGCGAAAATCACTTTTTTGGATTCAGGGGACCTCAAAACGTGAAGATCCATCAAAATCTCGACATCGAATTTTTGACATGAATCCAATACTTTCTCTCTATATATATATTACATATATACATAGGTAAGAGAAAGTAAAAGGGAAACTTATTAATTTAAAAAAAAAAATAAGAGAAAGTAAAAAAAATAGTAAATAGATGTTTTTTTAAATTGATGAACAATAGTTTTTATTCTGGGTATAAGAATTACAATTTTTTAGGTTAGAACATTAGGCCGCGATTGTTTACTGACGCCGACATCGGAAGTCACAAGCGCGACACTATGGAGGCAACAGTGACGCTATTGACGACGCGACACTATCCACTTTTATCAAAAGTAAACCTTCCAGCAATCAAAATTAATATTTTGAGTTGTTTAGTTGAGGTATTTAAGTGCTGGCCAAATGCTCTTTGAGTGAGACAATAGGGTGGGGTAAGAAGAAAAAAAAAATCTGAAATTTTTTTTTATTATTTTCAACATAATTTAATTTAAAGTGATATGCTGAAGAAAAGAAAAGTTTTAAATGGACATTTTGGCATCATCATTTATGAAAATTTAATTTAAAACTAATCAAACTGATTGTATCTTATCTTATTTAAAATGACTTAGAAAAAAAAAAAAAAATTCAATTTATAATTAAAAAAAAAAAAAAAAGTTTCTAAGTAAACTCGACATTAATTGATGGTTGCAAGGATTGGAAACTTTTGAAGTCTATTATCACCAAAGTTTGTTGATCAAACAACGAGTCGCAGCAGCTCTTCTTGCCCTTTGATTGACAACCTCAAGATGGGGGACGAAGAAGCCAATAGAAATGGGAAAAGTTTTCATATTTAAAATATAGCTATTTGATCAATAAATGTTTGTTTGGATCGTTCTGCGGACATAAATAGAGATATATTAACGTCTGTATAAATAAGAAGGACAAGAAAATAAAATAAAATTATAGAGACTAGAAGAACAAAGTTTTTATAGCAAATATTTAAGTGGCGGAAGTGCAAAAGACAACAAACTCAGGATTTCTGGATCTCTAGATTTTCAAAAAGAATCCATTCTGATGTTTATGTTCTTTTTGTACACAATTTTGTTAAGGTGCGCGTCTCGAAAAGCCGTTAGAAGACGATTTAGTACCGAGTTACTCTAGGCGGCAAGAGATGGCGTTAGTTTTCCCCATAGGAATACAAGGGATTTATTCCATTTCATTTGAAACATCCAGCTAATTAAGGGTAAAAGTAAAAAATTAATTATTTTTTAACACAATGATTACTAATTTAATTATCTATAAGATATAGAGCGAATTTTTTAAAAATATCTTTTATTTAATGCGATTAATCTAAAAAAAAAAAAATTATTTTTTGAAAATCAAAAAAAAGGGCTTCTATAAGTTGTAGACATTTTAAATAGCTTTAATTAAAAAAAAAATCTGGTGTGACTGGCGCACAGCACACAACTTTCTCTTACCTTCGGTAATCGAAAGTTGTGTACTGTGCTTGTCACACCAGATTTTTGTGTCGACATATATTTAGTTCCCGACAGTACGGAACATATGAATTCAGATGTAAAATTTATAAGTATGGGAAAATATTTATATTTTGTTACCATGGCAACCATTTCTCCATCTTCCCTATGAAATACAAGAGTAAAGTGGTCTTCAGAAGATTTCAATCGCAAAATGAGAATATACATTTTAAAGAGCATCTAAAAAATAATTGATTTTTGAATTTAAAAAAAAAATCGTTGGAGCAAATTTTGAGAAAATCGAAAAAAACTGAAAAAGTACATCAGTAAAGTACTAGTACTCTTTGGCCGATTTTGATTAAAAGCTTATTTTCCCGGTCCCGGGGGGTGTTTAACTTAAATATAAAATTTCAACCTCATAGGTCAATTCCTTCATGCTTAAAATTGAACACACACACACCCACACACCCACACACACACACACAGACAGACCATGTCGCGAAAACCACTTTTTTGGATTCAGGGGACCTCAAAACGTGAAGATCCATCAAAATCTCGACATCGAATTTTTGACATGAATCCAATACTTTCTCTCTCTATATATATTACATATATACATAGGTAAGAGAAAGTAAAAATTGAGGACGATAGCTTCAAAATTGTGTCCGCAATCTCCCAAAATTAGCACCCCGAGACGCGCACCTTAAGGGGCTTCAAGAGGGCATATTGAATCTCTAGTCTAGTGGGTGCCGCAAGAATGTCTCAGGGGTGCCGCGAGATCTTTAGGTAATAAAAAAGAGTCGGGGAAAAAATAAAGTTTTGCATTGAAATAAATTTTTTTTTTTGCTTGGGACGGGAAGCGAACCGGGGACCCTAGGTGCGGGAAGTTAATGTCATGGGTCACTGGCGGAAGGAGGGAGGATAGTTTTACTTAAGAAATAAATAATAAATATAATAACAATTTAATATTTTAATATTCTTAACAAAATAGAAGGTATACAAATTGAACAGAAACATCGACATGGATTCTTTTCGAAAATCGCTTGAAATGAAGAGAAAAGCAGCCAGATAGGATGCCTCTATTATTAAATCAAACTCCTTTATTACAAAATGTTTTTATTGTGCCATCTTCGATTATATAAGTTTTTAAAGAATAGTGTTGTTAAAACGTTTTTGCTGTTTTACTTCTCCTGCAACCAGCATCAGTTAATACATTAAAAATTCGTAATATTTTACAACAAAATCCCAATGCGAGGTGATTTAGCAACCATAAATGAATCTAATTTTTTTTTTTTTGGAACTAAGTTCTTTAACGCGGCTTACGCAGGGTGAATTGGGTGGGAGAAAATGTAACATAACAAAAACACGTTCCTAACAAAAATGCGCCCGAGTGACGGCGAAGGAAGGCGAGATTAGCGGAAGTCTTGGCGAGGCCACGCCCACTTTTTCCTTCTCGCGTGAGGAACTTCGTTCCTGCCGGTGGTCCTACGACCCCACACGTTTTTTCTCTTGACGAATAACAGATTTCAGATTAATAAAGGTAGGTATTTTTTGACAATTAAGACAATAATGTCCTCCGGGCTCGGTCTAGTGGCTAGCGTGCTGGCCTTCTATACCAAGGGTTGCGGGTTCGAATCCCAGGCAGTCCGATGATTTTATTTAAGCCATTTGGATACCAAATGACTTAAATAAGAATGCCTGGACCCCAATAAATATATATTCATAATAACGGTTATCGCAAAAAGTCTTATTGCCGAAAAACTGTGTGCATGTGTGTGTGAGATGAGAAAAAAGTGGGAGTGTTAAAAAAAAGACAATAATATCTTATTTTTTTGAATTTATTTGCCGACTGGATAAAGTTTCTTTCTACTATTGAGAAAGAGGTGATCGGTTGAATTAAAAAAAAAAAAATCAATCGAGGAAAGTGAATAGAAGCATAATCTGAGATTGAGGTTGAAAGTTTTTTTTTTTTTTTGTTCTTTAAGAATAGACAGGTCTAGAGACGACGAGACGCCCCGAATAAGGCAGAAGAGTTAGTTGCAAAGCTAGAGACAACATTCCGACCTGTCAGTCCTGTTCAGCTACACTATGTATATGACCTGTACGACACCGCTCTGCTGCTCTTCGTTTAGAGTAGAAGAGAATATTATTATTTTTAAGAAGCGAATGTGTACTTGGAGGAATCAATTGTAAGGTTAGTTACTATCACTTCTAATAAACTAGCTAACCGTCTAACAAGCTAGTTGAGAATTTTTACATCTAGTTAAGCTAATCATATGATTAATAAGGCTCTTATCGTAGTTAGTTATCTAAGACCCAAATTCAATTCGTACACTCATTTTACACATTTCCTTGATTTTTTTTTTTCAGAGTTCGTAATTTTTTTAAACCAAAACGACAATTAAATAATGACTCATATTCATTACCTTCAATTTTAATATATGAATCAGAATACTAAGGAAGTATTCAAGTTTATATAATAAATAAGAGTTGATGGCATGGGCGTACCCAGGATTAAAACTAGGGGGGGGGCATAGTCAGATCATGGTCGTCCAGGGGGAGGGGGGGGGGGGGGGGGCAGATCATGGTCGTGGTCCAGATTGTGACATAGCTATTTTTTATATAGAGGGGGTAAAGCCTTCGAATTAAAGGCCTAAAAACCCTCGAGTCCTAACAAAAAGAATCATTTCCCGTCGCCATCCACCAATTTTGTTTCGTTTCATCAGTTTATAAACATTTAATTTTTTTTTTTTTGTTGCTTCTAGGGGGGGGGGCAGCTGCCCCCACTGCCTCTCGCTGGGTACGCCCATGGTTGATGGTTTTCGAAGGTATTCAATTCAATAATAAGTAAAAATAATTGTCGTCATTTACATGTCAATAAAACAAAATATTAATTTAGTAGAAGGAGAATAAAAAGAGAGAGCAGCTAGTTTTATTTTCTTTTATTATTAAACCCTCATTGCTGACGTTTCGGTCCATCCTCAGAGCATTAGGGTTGTCATTATATATTTCAATTGAATCAATTGAAACAAAATCGAACAACAATGTTAAATATAGGTGAAATGTCGAAATTGAAATTTATGACAACCCTAATGCTCTGAGGATGGGCCTAAACAGGACCGAAACGTCAGCAATGAGGGTTTAATAATAGAAGAAAATAAAACTAGCTGCTTTCTCTTTTTATTCTCTTTCTACTACATCAATTAACCAGCTATATTAAAAAAAAAACCTCCAATATTAAAAATATTAATTTGTTCTCAAGCCTGATAATGATCTATTAAAATGACCGAAACTGTAATTTTGCAAATCACTCGTCGTCAAAATAAAATTTCCGACAATAATTGAATTACCATGATCATTCACCTGCAAAAACTAGAGTAAACCTTCAAAACCCAACAACTTCTAAATTTATTATTAGGAGAATTTTTAATTATAGATCACATTTTTGTTATTAATTATTTATTAAAAATATAAATACTGATTATTCTGCAGCCGTTATCAAGTAGTGCACTTGCTCCGACTCAAGTAAACTGTCACGTCCGTTACGTGCCTTTATATACAACGACGTCAGCGCCTTCTGCAGATATTCCTATGAAGTTAGATACAAAAATTTCCCGCTATTTTCACTTATTTCCATGAAGTTAGTCACAAACATCAAAGCAAGTGTTTACATGATAATGACTAACTAAATGTGAAATTGGCGGGAAAATTTGTATCTAGCTTAATAAGAATGCCTCCAGATGGCGCTAACGTCGTTGCATATAAAGACACGTAACGGACGTGACAGTTAGTTCAATTGAGTCGGAGCACAGTACTTGATAACGGTTGTAGAATAAGCAATCGAAACGTTGTACAGTATTTATATTTTTTAATAAATAATTCATAACAAAAATGTGGTCTATAATTAAAAATCTCCACTAATAATAAATTTAGAGTTCAGCAGAAAATTTATTTCATTTGATTTGACTACAAATCATTTGAAATAAAAGATGGGTCTAAATGCCTTAGATGCCGAAAGACCTTAAAAATTGAGTTGTTGGGTTTTGAAGGTTTACTTTAGTTTTTGCAGGTGGAAGATCAAGGTATTCAATTATTGTCGGAAATTTTATATGGTCGACGAGTGATTTGCAAAATTACAGTTTCGGTCATTTTAGATGACCATCATCAGGCCTGAGCAACAAATTAATATTTTGTTTTATTGATAATGACGACAATTATTTTTTTCTAATTATTGACTTGAATACCTTCGAAAACCATCAAATCTTAATTTATTAAATTGATAAACTTCCTTAGTATTCTGATTCATATATTAAAATTGAAGGTAATGAATATGAGTCATTATTTAATTGTCGTTTTTTGGTTTAAAAAAATTACGAATCTCTAAAAACTTTTTTTCTTCCTTTTTTAAAAATTGACTTCATTTCAAAAATTAAATCAACTAGAACACAGATGTTGCATTTTTTTCTTAAATCATTTACAAAGAACTTTTGACGCAGGGTCTCGTTAGATAAATATTAAAAAATTATATTGAGGGGGGGGGAATTGAGAATAGCTATTCATTCTTCTATAGATGGGAGATGAATAATAAGTTTACAAATGCCCTCGGGGCTTGGTGTAGGGGTAGTCTAACCTCGAATACCAAAAGTCGCGGGTTCGGACCCCAGGCAGTCCGATGATTTTATTTAAGCCATTTGGATACCAAATCCTCTTTCACTTTCATAAATTCTTTGATTTGAATTAATATCATAAAATTAAATTTGAGAATTTTTACTTTAATTTAATTTCTTTATTAATTGATCGATGAATACCAAACGATGATTTTATTATTCCTCTATCGCGTTTACTTATGATTCACTATAAAACTGATTTGGAATATAAAACACGAAAACGTCATCGAAGCAGCTGACTTTACGTGCTGAAAATCTCCTTCTATCAACAAAATCTATTTTTACTCCTCACGTGGGTTATAAAAAAAAAAAAGAAAAAAAAATTTATTTTACATTTTACAATAAAATCTGTGTTTATTTTATTTTCTACACCATCTTGGTTGGAAACTAAAAAAAGATTTAAGAAACAATTTCCAATTTTTGTCTCAACTTTCTACCTACAGAATTTTTTTTTTATAACAATTGCGCTGACTTCTTTTTTTAATCAATTTCTTCCTAACAATTGAAATCTATTTTTTATTTGTTTTTTTTTTTTAAACATTCACACTTTTTTCTCATTCACACTCACACTCACACCACTTCACGTCTTTTCGGCAACTCAGGCCATATAAGACATTTACGATAACCGTTATTGATTTAATATACATATGTGGGGTCCAGGCATTCTTATTTAAGCCATTTGGTATCCAATTGGCTTAAATAAAATCATCGGACTGCCTGGGGTCCGAACCCGCGACGTTTGGTATACGAGGTTAGCACCTTAACCTCTACACCAGAGAAAAACTCCCTAACCCAAGAAAAATTGAGAAAATATGGGGCTTTCCAGGCCCCCCAACGAGGATGGCTGGTCCCTTGGCCCCTCCAGCCAAATTCCCTAGTTTATATAGTCCCGACCCAAGAGAGAAAAATTTATTTGGCTACCAATCATTCAAAATAAATAGGGATGGGCTACCTGGTAAATGACCTTAAAAAAAAAATGATTCGTATCTACGGACCAGTTGCTTCAATTCTAGTCAACTAGCAAATTTATCCGATCGTTAGCATATCATCGATATAGTAAACAAGAACACACTTTCGAGTTTAGAAAAATATTAGCTATCTGAAATATAATGAAAGTTTTGTGAAGTTAGCAACTTATTCAAGGCATTATTTATATAAATTATTAAAAATTATAATAATTAATTAAAGCTAATCAAGGCTTGTGTTTCTAATTTCATCTCTTAGTTAAAAGAAACAAAAAAAGATGAAGTTTTTTCAAACAACCCCCAATGGACTGTGAATTAGCTAGTCAATCAGATAAAAATAATTTGTGAGATGTGTTTATCTTTTGGTTTGGCAAATCGTGTCCTCTGGACTCGAACCAAAACTACCTTTCTAGGTCGCCGACTCAATAAACACCACATCAAGAATTCGCCATTTATTTAGAATTTCATTAAAATGAGGAGATCTAAGCTTTGTTTTCCAGAGTGCGCGATTTACCAAACAAAAACACATCTCGCAAATTGTCTTTATCTTAAAAAATATTTCAATAATATAATAAAATCTACTATTATATGGACCCTGTTATACAATAGTGTGTCAAGCGCCAAAAAATTCAAAATTGAGTTAAGCACGGAATATTGTTTCAAATGCTATAATTAATATTATTTTTTATGAAATATGTCCTAAAAAAATTTATATTTAATGTTACTTGGACAATTGACAAAAAAAATTATATATAATCCAATGAAAACAAAAAACTTTAATGTTGATTTTCTCAAAACTCGATGTTTGGTCTTTGACACACCATTGCATAACAGGGTCCATACATTATATAACAAATTGGTATCCAAATTTTTCCTTAGTATTAAACAAAACGAATTTATCAGCGTTCTATCAATTAATAAAAAATTTGTTTAAAATATTAAGCAATGTCAACCATTAAATGTGTGTTTGCGTAGGTGAGTGGGGACATGTGCCAATAATATTGCAGAGTCCGAGAAAAAGCTTTATTTAATTAAATAAAAAAAAAAACAGCTAATTTTCATAAAAGTGGTTATTAGAAAGTATTAACAAATTTCTTAATCATATTCTAAGAACGTTTGGACCTCGGGCAGATGACAACATTCAATCTATTATTAAACAACTTTCGACACGAATTATAAATATAGTTCTTGATTATTAATAAAATATGGTATTAAAAAAAAAAAAAAAATTAAAAGAAACAAACAAGTTCAATCGATTTTTTCAAAAATAGTTTCTTCTATTAGCCGCACCGCCCGCCTGGGCGGTCATCGCACCCCTGAGGACACTCACTGGCTAGGACCCACCTACAGCGGACCCCTCGCCTTATATTAATATTTTATATATTTGGAGTCCTTCTGGCATTCTTATTTTTAAGCCATTTGGTATTCAAATGGCTTAAATAAAATCATCAGAATGCCTGGGATCCGAACCCGCGAGCTTTGGTATATAAGGCCAGTACGCTAACCCCGACTCCAAGCCCGCGGACAATTTTTCTTAATAAAAAAAAAAAATATTACTATTCCAATCCAGTGGCTGCTTGAGGAATTGTTTACATTCATAGATGCAAAGAATACATAAATATTTCTCTATACATTTTCTATAGGAGAAATCGTAACTTTAGAAATTAATAACTCAAAAAGTTATAGGGATTTCGGGAAGAACATAATTTTTCTGTAATCCCTAGAAAGTCCTCTTCAAGCAGATAAAATTTCGTTTCGAAATTCCAAATAGAGTGCGACAGTCGGACAGACAGACGGACATTAGCGAATTATATAAATAGATTGAAAAGTTATTTGCTACGAGTTCCCAATTTTTTGGCCAGATGTAGATACAGGAAACAGGCAATAAAATATATTGAAATTTTTGGAATAAGCAACTAAGGTGCGGTTGCTTCAGTTCTAATTAACTTACTCTCCCTCGGATAAGCTAGTTAACACTTTTCACATTTAGTTAAGCTAATCATATGATTAAATAAGAGCCCAGATTAGAACCTAGTTAGTTAAGACCCTAAGTTCGGTAAAAGGGGTGAAATTACCAATAACCTTCATTTACTTTAATTTTTTTTAAAACCACCTTTCTAACATCCCCAAAACTCTCTTCTACACCTCAGATAGCTAATTATATGTAAAAAAAACTAATTTTTTTTAACTCGAAGTGCTCTTGTTTACTATATCGGTGATTTGCTATCTGTTGGATAAGGTCTGAAATAACCGGCCTTTAGGAAAAAAATTAGAGGCCAAAGAATGAATAATAAAAAAAAAAAAAAAAAAAAAAAATTGGCATTTTAAGAATTGAGATTCAATTTTTTTGCGATGAATAGTAACTTTAATTTTTGAGTTGCACGCCCCTCCTTGAACTCATCTTGAATTATTTAACAAGAATTTTGAGATTAAGAAGGACACAAGTTGGGATCAGTGCGCCTAGGTTTTAATTAAATTCTATAGGTCGAGTTTTCGGAGTAGCTCTCTCTCTCTCTCTCTCTCTCCCTTTCCCATTCTAATTAATCGAGAGATGAAAATTTTATTCTTTTAAACAAGGCTATTAAGCATTCCAAAAGGTAGGACAATACCAATGGAGAGATTAATATCGTAACCGGGACAAGGGGGGGCTGATTAAATATAATTCGCTAATTTGTCTATCTGTCTGTCTGTTACTCATTATTTGGGCTACTTATCGTTGGAAACCCTTTCGAAACCAAATTTTTTATGCTTAAAGAGGACCTTCTAGGGATTACAGGAAAATTATTTTCATCCCGAAATTCCTATAACTTTTTGAGTTATTAATTCCTAAAGTTACGGTTTCTCCCATAGGAAATGTCTTATAGAAATATTTATGTATTCTTTGCATTTATGTATTTTATGAATGTAAACAAATCCTCAAGCAGGCACTGGATTGGAATAGTAGAAATAATAATTTTATTTTCTTAACTAACAATAAGAAAAGGCGAGGGTCCGCCGCAGGGGGTCCGGGGGGGGCGGTGCGGTTACTTATAATTTAATTTTAATTTTTTTTTTTTTTTTTTTTTTTTTATTATTGGCTTTTAGCCGTTGGCCATCCAGCCAAAAAACCATTATACAAAAAATACATAATATAGAAGAAAAAACAAAACAAAAAGACATTGTAATTTTTTATAATAAAAGCTATTTGAGGTATAAGGAAAGTTTTGTGAAGTTAGCAACTTAATAAAGGCAATAGTTAATTTTTTTAACAACAATTTAAAAATTAATAAACAAGGCTTGTGTTTCTAATTTCACCTCTTATACCAAACTTTGGGTATTAGCTTGTTAACTACGGGCTTAAGTCTGGGGTGTTATTTAATCATATAATTAGCTTAACTAGATGTGAAATGACTTAGAGTGAAACAACCGGCTCTTAATCGCTTTGGGGCTCTTTGGCGATAGAAAAAAGAGTCTCTAGGAGATGTTGTTTGGCCTTTGAAATTTTATTCTCTTTTAATTTTTTACAAATTTATATTTGTTTTATTAAGTATGAAACCTCCGAAGGATCTTGCTTAATGCAAAAAAAATCACAACACCCCTCCTAAGATAAATCCCAGATTAGCAAACTTGCAATGGTGACTCTTAAGAGTCGCCTACTCAAATAAAAACTCATAAGAATATAAAATTGTTTGAAGAAAGAAGATCCCAATTTATTTCGTTTTACAGTATTCTTTGGGATCAGAAAAAATGCATAAATTAATTTAAGCCATATGTTTGAGGATGGCTTGAAGATTTCTTTGAAAATAAAAAAAATTGTATTCTTGACATCAGAAGGGCCATTCTTATATTTTTTATTGAAGAGAAGAGATAATCTTTATAATAAAATTTTCTGAAAACGAAAGAATTTTTAGTAAAATTTTTGGCCAAAATAATCATACTATGCGCAGCTCCCTGGCAAGCGGGAAAGCTCGCCGAAGGCGGCAAAATTTCTAGAGATATTTCGGTCGCATCACACAGCCATCCTCAGAAAATACATTAAAAGAGCAAGTTTAATTAGTAATAAAGTACAGTGAGGGTCAATATTAAGTCCCACCCATGCGTTTTTTATTTGTGATTATTTCATTGTTTTTATAAAAGAAAATGAAAATCTTTATTGGAAATTTTCTACGTTTGAACTATGAAAGTTTCCATTAAAAAATATATAATATTTTTTTAAAAACAATGAAATAATCACAAGTAGAAAACGCATGGGTGGGACTTAATATTGTCCCTCACTGTACATAATATATTAATTTTAACACTTATAGGTCAACAAAAAATAATAAATAACAATTAGCTGTAACAATTTAAGCTGGAAAACGTCACAAAATAAAAATAAATCTGCTCGGCTCATCTGATACAAAACTTTTTTTTAAAATATACTTCACTTCCACTACAACTCTCGCTTACTGACACCTAGAAATCAAACTCTGAGTTGTAGTGGAACTGAAGTATATTTTGAAAAAGTTTTGTATCAGATGAGCCGAGCAGGTTTATTTTATTTTATGACGTTTTCCAGCTTTAAATTGTTACAGCTAATTGTTTTTTTTTTTTTTGTTGACCTATAAGTGTTAAAATTAATATATTAAGTAGTTTATTATTAATTAACCTGGCTCCCTTTAATGTATTTTTAGTGTTGGCTGAGGATACGTCGCTAGATAATTTGTATATATGGAAATAAAAAATGCGAAAAAAATCAGAAAGTTTTTACTATATTTTGAGCATCATCAAGGAGTCCTCACTAAATAGTTTTGTTGAAAATAACATTTATAAAATTCTTTAACATTTAAAAAAAAAAATTTCAAATCCTATACTCAAATAAGACAAGAAAAAAGTCCAGGCTACATCGAGTAGTGAGCAAAGTAATTAGACCTGAAAATTCTCGAAATGTTTTTGTAATGTGTGTGAGTGTATGAAGGCGATTACTTAAAAAACGCAATGAATTTGATAGGGTGAAATTGAACAACTTTTGGAATAAAACCGTCAACCGGAAGAACCTAAATAAACACAAATGTGTCATTTTAAGCAGAATTCTTAAATATTTTTAATCAAAAACTAAAGAATTTTCTCGAGGTTAAACGATTTATTTATTTTTGTTAAGTAATGTAGACAATATTCATGAAGAAGAAGAATTTATTCTGGAGGAAAATAATTTTTTATTGTTAACCCTTGAAAGAATAAAATGGGATTTTACGTTTACTCACTGTGTGGTGAGCGATGAGGCAAAGCCGTCCGTTAAGAGCAGATTAAATCCATAATCAGCATCCTGGATCCGATTAATATTAAATAAAAGATCACAATAGAATACACAGATAAAAACACAAACACTAATTTCACTAATAAACAGCACTGCCCATCGTATAATAAAGCACACGAACTCTTGAAGGTAATCAACACTCGCGAGCTGACAGCCGACTAGCGCAATGAGCGGCGTCTGCTCATCATTCCCCAAGCCACCGCTAGGGCGCAGGATTGTACGGGGCGATGACTGCGCCATCATACGGAGTTTTGATGAAATAAAAACATAAACATCTCAATTCAAATTGTGGCTAGTCATACAACTTTTGTTAATTAAAGGTTCTGTGCTTTTAAACAATATTTTTTGTTTCCGAGGATATATTTAAATTCCAAATGTAAAATATATAAAACATGGAAAAAGATCGGATATTTTATCACCAAGGACTCCGATCTCTCCTATGAAGTACAAGAGTAAAGTGGTCTTCAGAAGAATTCAATGGCAAAATGAGAATATACATTTTAAAGATCATCTAAAAAATAATTGATTTATGAATTTTAATCAAAATCGTTGGAGCGAATTTTGAGAAAATCGAAAAAAAAAAAAAATGAAAAAGTGCATTAGCAAAGTACGCTCAGTACTTTTTTGGCCGGATTTTGTTCAAAAGCTTATTTTCACGCCCTAGGTGGGTGTCTAACTTAAATATAAAATTTCAACCTCCTAGATCTTTTTCGTTGCCCTTGAGATATTTTTGTACACAGAGAGACAGACCATGTTGCGGGATCCACCTTTTTGGACTCACGGGACCTTTAAAACGTGTATATCTATCAAAATTTCGACAACGTATTTTTTTATTAAAATACATATTAGATTACACAAAATTAACATTAATAAAAAAAATATTATATATATATAAGGACTTTTTTTTTAATTTTCTTTT
>JAKCPI010009245.1:0-29942 GCA_023213315.1 Euborellia annulipes | reverse complement strand
TGATACATTTCTCCCACTATGGGAAAAGGTCTGTTAATTATTACTATATAAATATAATAAACAATTTCAAATCGAATAGATAGCACAAATAATCATAGGCGTAGTTAGGGGGGTTCGGTTCAAACTATTTAAGCTTTTTATAATACAAATTGCGTTTCAGAGGGTAAGAGAAAGTATAATATAATAATTTATAATAGCTAAAAAAAAAAAAAAATCCAAAAATGATTTATAAAAACCCTAAAATAATCTTAAATTTTTCAAATAAGTTTGAAAAATTTTTCTTGAACATCCCCCATCAAAAATTTCTGGCTACTCCTAAAGGTAAATAATAATGCATAAAACTCTAAAAAGTTATTTTTTCTCATTACAAGAAACTTGCCTATAACTATCCCTTATGAAATTTATTTTTACTTTCTTTACCTCAATATACATGTATATGTGTATATGTTAATATATATTGAGAGTTTTTATTGGATTCAGCGTCAAAAATTCGTGGATGTCGAGATTTTGATTGATATATACCTTTTGAGTCCCCTGTATCGCGGTGGTTTTCGCGACATGGTCTGTTCTGTATGCTGTGTGTGTGTCAATGTGTCCCTGTGTGTGAACAAATATTCCAAGAACGATAAGAGCTAGGGAGGTTGAAATTTTATATTTAAGTTAGGGCACCCCCATGGGATGTGACACGAAGCTTTTGAACAAAATCGGCCAAAGAGTACTAGTAATTTACTGATGCACTTTTTCTGAGCTTTTTTTTTCGATTTTCTCAAAATTCGCGCCAAGCATTTTTTTTAAATTCAAAAATCAATATATTTTTTTGATTCTCTTTAAAATGTATATTCTCATTTTTGTCAGCTTGAAATCTTCTAAAGACCACTTTACTCCTACTCCATAGGAAAGAGAGGAGAAATGGTTGCCATGGTAACAAAAATATAAATATTTTCACATATAAATTTTACATCTTGAAAATCGAATGTACCGTACTGTTTGAAACTAAATACATGTCGACACAAAAATTCTGGTTCACAAGTCGCACTACAGATATGGTACTTTTATAGTAAAGTAAAATTGATAAAGTAAAAAATAGTTTTACTAAATAACCCTTTGTTGTAGATAAATTGAAAACTAAGAGAGGCAGCTCTCATTTTGAGCTTGTCGGTTGTCGAAGTCCCTAAATGCCTTCCTCTCTGTCCATGTGTAAAAGTATGCGTGTGTGCCCTCTCGAGGTGTCATCCAATATTACGTTGCTGGTGTCAAAGAAGTCATCTATCGTTGAGACCATATCCGTTGCGGGTCATTAGCCGAGCTCTTCTTAAGAGCGTCCTGTGACTAATGGCTTTGGGCTGCCTATTCTAACGCCTCATCTGTATTAACGTCACTCGGGATGTTCACTTTTATCTATTGCACTGTTATCGCTTCATCACGACTTGAACTCACCCGTAATTGGGATATTATCGGTCGCTTTTTAGTTCACCATAACGTCATTGTCTGTGGTACTAATTAAAGAAAAATATGAACTATAAATTTTAATAATTAAAGTTGGTTAGAAAGGTTTTAAGATAATGTTAAATCTGTCAAACAGTGAATAAGTGTATTAAGTTGTTTTTGTTTATTTTCCAGGGCACGACTTTAAAATTCAATAAATCAATTATTTTTTTAGATGATCTTTAAAATGTATATTCCCTCATTTTGCCATTGAATTCTTCTGAAGACCACTTTACTCTTGTACTTCATAGGAGAGATCGGTCCTTGATGACAAATATCGATCTTTTTTCCATGTTTATATATTTTACATTTGGAATTTAAATATATCGACGGAAACAAAAAAATATTGATTTAAAAACACAGAACCTTTAATTAACAAAGGTTGTATGACTAGCCACAATTTGAATTAAATTTGATGTTTATGTGTTTATTTCATCAAAACTCCGTAGGATGGCGCAGTCATCGCCCGTACAATCCTGCGCCCTAAGTGCGGTGGCTTGGGGAATGATGAGCAGACGCCGCTCATTACGCTAGTCGGCTGTCAGCTCGCTAGTGTTGATTACCTTCAAGAGTTCGTGTGCTTTACTATATGATGGGCAGTGCTATGTTCTATTAGTGAAATGAATGATTGTGTTTTTATCTGTGTATTCTATTGTGATCTTTTATTTAATATTAATCGGATCCAGGATGCTGATTATCGATTTAATCTGCTCTTAACGGACGGCTTTTGCTCATCGCTCACCACACAGTAAATGCATAAACGTATAAAATCCCAATTTATTCTTTCAAGGGTTAACAAAAAATTATTTTTCCTCCAGAATAAATTCTTCTTCTTCATAGACAATATTGTCTACATTACTTAACAAAATAAATAAATCGTTCAACTTTCACTCGTTAAGAAAATTCTTTAGTTTTTTGATTAAAAAAATTTAAGAATTCTGCTTAAAAATGACACATATTTGTGTTTATTTAGGTTCTTCCGGTTGACGGTTTTATTCCAAAAAGTTGTTTAAGTTCACCCTATCAAATTCCATTGCGTTTTTTTTAAGTAATCGCCTTCTGCTACACTCACACACATTACAAAAAGGCACCATTTCGAGAGTTATCAGGTCTAAAAAGCTACTTTGCTCACTACTCGATGCCCAACCTGGACTTCTTGTACTTTGTCTTATTTGAGTATAGGATTTGTATTTCTTTTTTTTAATGTTAAAGAATAATTTTGTAAATGTTATTTTCAAAAGAAAACTATTTAGTGAGGACTCCTTGATGATGTCAAAAATAGTAAAAACTTTCTGATTTTTTTTGACATTTCTTTATTTCCATATGGGGGAGAGGGGCGGGACATTGGGACACGAGAGCACATTGGGACATTCGTATTTTTAGCGCTACTAAATGTAAGAAAAAAGTTAGATGCAGCTGCTCTTTGACCATTAGGATTGCATTAAGTTCCCATTTTATTATAGAAAAAAATTTTAACAGCGTCAAAGAAGCTACGCCATAGCTAGTTACACGTTGGTATATCATATTTGAAATCCTGCGTTGCAAAAACGGAAATCGTTTGAAGTCGATTATTTTTCATATGAACGTTTGAATTAAAGAGAGTTGAAATATTAGAGATAAGTGGACTTGTTTATTCTTACTATGTCGGTATATGCAGATGTAATTGTTTATTTTAGCTATTTGTATAGCCTCATTTTGTTTATAAACATGATTGAGGGTAGATTGGGACATCTAGCGAGAGGCACATGTGGACACTAATAAATAAGAAATTATATATAATATTTAAGATATTATATTGTGGACAGGGCCGCAGACAGACTTGACGGGCCCCCGGGGCTACTTACCAAAATATACCAAACTAATGTGGTACTTTATTTGAAACCTCTCCGTATTAATCTAATTTCAAAAGACTTTCCGATGAGCTAGAGGTGGGAAATTTCATATTTAAGGGTCATTTTTGATGACGCTAATCATCAGTTGGGTTTTACCAAAATATATCAAACTAATGTGGTACTTTATTTGATGCCTCACGCTTTCTTAATACTCTATAATAATAAAAAAGACTAAAAAGATTAAAATAAAAATATAATAAAAAAAAATGCTTTTATTTAAATCGAACTAAAAAGAGATAAATAATTTAATTGTTCTTGTTAAAATTGTTGAATATTTATAACTTAAAATAAAAGCGTGGGGCGCTCATTGATAGCTTAAGGAATTGTCTATAGCCTCGGAATAACTTCGAAGCGCCCCACGCTTTTATTTTAAGTTATAAATATTCAACAATTTTAACAAGAACAATTGAATTAAATTATTTATCTCTTTTTAGTTCGATTTAAATAAAAGCATTTTTTTTAAAACGTTTTTTTTTTATTACCGTATATTTTTATTAGCTATCCTGAGCCGTGAAAAAGATTGATTTGAGATTAAAAGGCCCGGGCCCCCTGAAGAAAAAAAATTCAAGAAAATGATTTTTTTTTAATTGAAATTTTAACCATGAAAATTATTTTTTATTAGAATTTTAAAGTGGGAACGCCATAGCCCCCCCTTGCCTCCCCTGTCTGCAGTCCTGATTGTGGAATATATCTGACCTGATATATTGATTGATATTGTAATCTTACTAATTGATTTTAATTTGTATTTTTTTTTCTCTTTTTTTAAGTGAATCGTTTATTTCAGAAACCACCTAAGCGACAAAATTTCAAATCATGTGTTTTTGGTGCTACTGTACAACAGTTACTACAACAGTTAAGAGTGAACAGATAAAACTGCGTTGGCTGTTTTTATATATCTACCAGTGGCGTATTCAGGGGGGGGCAGGGGGCCGGGCCCCCCCAAAGCCTTCTCCAAAACAAAAAAATACCTATTGTTTTTCCTAATGATTTTTTTTTTTTAATAATTATTTTATTAACTCTCATAAATTCTAAAATCTAACAAAAAAACTTATAAATAATTGCAAAAATCTCTAATATTTGCGAATTTTGTATTAAAATTATTTTTTATTTCAAGAAAAAAAATTTTTTTTATTTTTTTTTATTTATAATTATTATATTATCTAAAAAAAATTTCTCCACTTTAAGTTTCTTGGAGAAGGGGGGGGGGGGGGGGGTTCATAAAACTTTTGGGGGGCCCAAAGTTTTATGAACCCCCCCCCAAGCAGAAATCCTGGCTACGCTACTGATATCTACGGTAACAAAATGGTTTAAAATAATAAAACTGCATTATTATTTACACTTTAGATTAAAAATTAGACATACAATGAAAATGAAAAGGGGGCGATAGGTGTTAGTCAGCTTCCAGAAAGGGTTGGGAACCACTGTGTTAGATTGTGCCACCTTTATTCACCAAATTATTTTTTTAGAACAAAACAAATTGTTTTTGTCCACATCTGCCTCTTCACTGTCCAAATCTACCTCACCCAAGAGGTACATTGGGACAATTTGGATTTTTTGGAAAATTGCAAAAATCTAATTCATCTATTGGTGAATAAGCGCTAAGCCTATGGCAATAGATAGTGCATTTATCAGTCTCAACAACATAACATTATATGATCAATAATATTGAAAGCCAAACTATACACAGCTAATTTTATTTGTACTGTCCCAATGTCCCGCCCTCTCCCCTATACAAAATATCGCATCCTCAGCCAACACTAAAAATACATTAAAGGGAGCCAGGTTAATTAATAATAAACTACTTAATATATTAATTTTAACACTTATACGTCAACAAAAAAATAAACAATTAGCTGTAACAATTTAAAGCTGGAAAACGTCATAAAATAAAATAAACCTGTTCGGCTCATCTGATACAAAACTTTTTTCAAAATATACTTCAGTTCCACTACAACTCGAGAGTTTGATTTCTAGGTGTCAGTAAGCTGGGCAAAATCAAACTCGAGTTGTAGTGGAACTGAAGTATATTTTGAAAAAAGTTTTGTATCAGATGAGCCGAGTAGGTTTATTTTTATTTTGTGACGTTTTCCAGCTTTAAATTGTTACAGATTATTGTTTATTTTTTTCTTTTTTTGCTGATCTATAAGTGCTAAAATTAATATATTATGTACAGTGAGGGACAATATTAAGTCCCACCTTTCTACTTGTGATTATTTCATTGTTTTTAAAAAAATATATATTTTTTAATGGAAACTTTTCATGGTTCAAACGTAGAAAATTTCCAATAAAGATTTTCATTTTCTTTTATAAAAACAATGAAATAATCACAAATAGAAAACGCATCGGTGGGACTTAATATTGACCCTCACTGTACTTTATTATTAATTAAACTTGCTCTTTAATGTATTTTCTGAGGATGGCTGTGTGATGCGACCGAAATATCCCTAGAAATTTTGCCGCCTTCAGCGGGCTTTTCCGCTTGCCAGGGAGCTGCGCATAGTATGATTATTTTGGCCAAAAATTTTACTAAAAATCTTTCGTTTTCAGAAAATTTTATTATAAAGATTATCTCTTCTCTTCAACAAATATAAGAATGGCCCTTCTGATGTCAAGAATACAATTTTTTTTTATTTTCAAAGAAATCTTCAAGCCATCCTCAAACATATGGCTTAAATTAATTTATGCATTTTTTCTGTTCCCAAAGAATACTGTAAAACGAAATAAATTGGGATCTTCTTTCTTCTAACAATTTTATATTCTTTTAAGTTTTTATTTGAGTAGGTGACTCTTAAGAGTCACCATTGCAAGTTTGCTAATCTGGGATTTATCCAAGGAGGGGGTGTTGTCATTTTTTTGCATTAAGCAAGATCCTTCGCAAGTTTTATAATTAATAAAACAAATACAAATTTGTAAAAAAATTAAAAGAGAATAAAATTTCAAAGCCCTTTTTTTTTTTTAAACACTCACACTTTTTTCTCATTCACACTCACACTCACATACACATTCACACTGTCTTTTCGGCAACTCAGGCCATATAAGACTTTTTACGATATCCGTTATTGATAAATATACATATATGGGGTCCAGACATTCTTATTTAAGCCATTTGGTATCCAATTGGCTTAAATAAAATCATCGGACTGCCTGGGCTCCGAACCCGCGACGTTTGGTATATGAGGTTAGCACGCTAACCTCTACGCCATGCCCCGAGGGCTTCAAAGCCCTTCTAGTGACTTTTTCTATCTCCAGAGAGCCCCAAAGCGATTAAGAGCCGGTTGTTTCACTCTAACCCTCGGATAAGCTAGTTGACTATAATTTTCAAGTCATTTCACATCTAGTTAAGCTAATTATATGATTAAATAACACCCCAGACTTAAGTCCGTAGTTAACAAGCTAATACCCAAAGTTTGGTATAAGAGGCGAAATTAGAAACACAAGCCTTGTTTATTAATTTTTTAAATTTTTGTTAAAAAATTAATTATTGCCTTTATTAAGTTGCTAACTTCACAAAACTTTCCTTATACCTCAAATAGCTTTTATTATAAAAAAATTAAAATTCTTTTGTTTTGTTTTTTCTTCTATATTATGTATTTTTTGTATAATGGTTTTTTGGCTGGATGGCCAACGGCTAAAAGCCAATAATAAAAAAAAAAAAAATTAAAATTATTATAAGTAACCGCACCGCCCCCCCTGGACCCCCCTGCGGCGGACCCTCGCCTTTTCTTATTGTTAGTTAAGAAAATAAAATTATTATTTCTACTATTCCAATCCAGTGCCTGCTTGAGGATTTGTTTACATTCATAAAATACATAAATGCAAAGAATACATAAATATTTCTATAAACATTTCCTATGGGAGAAATCGTAACTTTAGGAATTAATAACTCAAAAAGTTATAGGAATTTCGGGATGAAAATAATTTTCCTGTAATCCCTAGAAGGTCCTCTTTAAGCATAAAAAATTTGGTTTCGAAAGGGTTTCCAACGATAAGTAGCCCAAATAATGTATAACAGACAGACAGATAGACAAATTAGCGAATTGTATTTAATCAACCCCCCTTGTCCCGGTTACGATATTAATCTCTCCATTGGTATTGTCCTACCTTTTGGAATGCTTAATAGCCTTGTTTAAAAGAAGAAAATTTTCATCTCTCGATTAATTAGAATGGGAAAGAGAGAGAGAGCTACTCCGAAAACTCGACCTATAGAATTTAATTAAAACCTAGGCACACTGATCCCAACTTGTGTCCTTCTTAATCTCAAATTTCTTGTTAAATAATTCAAGATGAGTTCAAGGAGGGGCGTGCAACTCAAAAATTAAAGTTACTATTCATCGCAAAAAAATTGAATCTCAATTCTAAAAATGCCAATATTTTTTTGTTTTTATTATTATTCATTCTCTTATTTGGCCTAAAGGCCGGTTATTTCAGACCTTATCCAACCAGTGGCGTAGCGAGAGGGAGGGGCAAGGGGGTCATCATGCCCCGGGCGCTACTCACAAAGGGGCACCAAATAGTCCGCAAAACAAAACATTACTGGGTAATTTTTATTTTTATTATAATTCATTTCTGGAAAATATATATTTTAAATTTAGTGCCTGTGTAATATAATAATTTTTACATATAATTTTATATGGTTTTCGAGTAGGGGGGGGGGGCGCTAAAAAGGTATTGTGCACCGGGCGCGAGCTCGCTACGCCATTGTATCCAACAGATAGCAAATCACCGATATAGTAAACAAGAACACTTCGAGTTAAAAAAATTAGTTTTTTTCACATATAATTAGCTATCTGAGGGATAAGGAAAGTTTTGTGAAGTTAGCAAGGCTGCATTTATAAAAATTAAAGCTATTCAAGGCTTGTATTGGTAATTTTACCTCTTTTACCGAACTTAGGGTCTTAACTAACTAGGTTCTAATCTGGGCTCTTATTTAATCATATGATTAGCTTAACTAAATGTGAAAAGTGTTAACTAGCTTATCCGAGGGAGAGTAAGTTAATTAGAACTGAAGCAACCGGGCCCTTAGTTGCTTATTCCAAAAATTTCAATATATTTTATTGCCTGTTTCCTGTATATAGATCTGGCCAAAAAAATTGTGAACTCGTAGCAAATAACTTTTCAATCTATTTATATAATTCGCTAATGTCCGTCTGTCTGTCCGTCTGTCGCACTCTATTTGGAATTTCGAAACGAAATTTTATATGCTTAAAGAGGACTTTCTAGGGATTACAAAAAAATTATGTTCTTCCCGAAATCCCTATAACTTTTTGAGTTATTAATTTCTAAAGTTACGATTTCTCCTATAGAAAATGTATAGAGAAATATTTATGTATTCTTTGCATCTATGAATGTAAACAATTCCTCAAGCAGGCACTGGATTGGAATAGTAATATTTTTTTTTTATAGAAAAATTGTCCGCGGGCTTGGAGTCGGGGTTAGCGTGCTGGCCTTGTATACCAAAGGTCGCGGGTTCGGATCCCAGGCATTCTGATGATTTTATTTAAGCCATTTGAATACCTAATGGCTTAAAAAAAAGTATAAAAAATATTTCAAAAAAAAAAGAAAAGAAAAGGCGAGGGTCCGCTGTAGGTGGGTCCTAGCCAGCTGAGTGTCCTCAGGGGTGCGAAGACCGCCCAAGGCGGGCGGTGCGGCTAATAGAAGAAACAATTTTTGAAAAAATCGATTGAACTTGTTTGTTTCTTTTAATTTTTTTTTTTTTTAATACCATATTTTATTAATAATCAAGAACTATATTTATAATTCGTGTCGAAAGTTGTTTAATAATAGATTGAATGTTGTCATCTGCCCGAGGTCCAAACCTTCTTAGAATATGATTAAGAAATTTGTTAATACTTTCTAATAACCACTTTTATGAAAATAAGCTGTTTTTTTTTTTTTTTTTAATTTAATTAAATAAAGCTTTTTCTTGCACTCTGCAATATTATTGGCACATGTCCCCACTCACCTACGCAAACACACATTTAATGGTTGACATTGCTTAATATTTAAAACAAATTTTTTATTAATTGATAGAACGCTGATAAATTCATTTTGTTTAATACTAAGGAAAAATTAGAATACCAATTTGTTATATAATGTATGGACCCTGTTATGCAATGGTGTGTCAAAGACCAAACATCGAGTTTTGAGAAAATCAACATTAAAGTTTTTTGTTTTCATTGGATTATATATAATTTTTTTTTGTCAATTGTCCAAGTAACATTAAATATAAATTTTTTTAGGACATATTTTATAAAAAATATTATTAATTATAGCATTTGAAACAATATTCGGTGCTTAACTCATTTTAATTTTTTGGCGCTTGACACACTATTGCATAACCGGGTCCATATAATAGTAGATTTTATTATATTATTGAAATATTTTTTAAGATAAAGACAATTTGCGTGAAGAGTTTTTGTTTGGTAAATCGCGCACTCTGGAAAACAAAGCTTAGATCTCCTCATTTTAATGAAATTCTAAATAAATGGCGAATTCTAGATGTGCTGTTTATTGAGTCGGCGACCTAGAAAGGTAGTTTTGGTTCGAGTCCAGAGGACACGATTTGCCAAAACCAAAAGATAAACACATCTCACAAATTATTTTTATCTGATTGACTAGCTAATTCACAGTCCATTGGGGGTTGTTTGAAAAAACTTCATCTTTTATTTAAGTATGGGAAAATATTTATATTTTGTTACCAGGGCCAACCATTTCTCCTATCCTTCCCTATGAAATACAAGAGTAAAGTGGTCTTCAGAAGATTTCAATCGCAAAATGAGAATATACATTTTAAAGAGCATCTAAAAAATAATTGATTTTTGAATTTTAAAAAAAATCGTTGGAGCAAATTTTGAGAAAATCGAAAAAACTGAAAAAGTACATCAGTAAAGTACTAGTATTCTTTGGCCGATTTTGATTAAAAAGCTTATTTTTCCGGTCCCGGGGGTGTTTAACTTAAATATAAAATTTCAACCTCATAGCTCAATTCCTTCATGCTTAAAATTGAACACACACACACACACACCCACACACCCACCCACACACCCACCCACACACAGACAGACCATGTCGCGAAAACCACTTTTTTTGGATTCAAGGGACCTCAAAACGTGAAGATCCATCAAAATCTCGACATCGAATTTTTGACATGAATCCAATACTTTCTCTCTATATATATATTACATAGATACATAGGTAAGAGAAAGTAAAAAATTCTGTAGGTAGAAAGTTGAGACAAAAATTGGAAATTTCTTAAATCTTTTTTTAGTTTCCAACCAAGATGGTGTAGAAAATAAAATAAACACAGATTTTATTGTAAAATGTAAAATAAATTTTTTTTTTTTTTTTTTTTTTATAACCCACGTGAGGAGTAAAAATAGATTTTGTTGATAGAAGGAGATTTTCAGCACGTAAAGTCAGCTGCTTCGATGACGTTTTCGTGTTTTATATTCCAAATCAGTTTTATAGTGAATCATAAGTAAACGCGATAGAGGAATAATAAAATCATCGTTTGGTATTCATCAATCAATTAATAAAGAAATTAAATTAAAGTAAAAATTCTGAAATTTAATTTTATGATATTAATTGAAATCAAAGAATTTATGCAAGTGAAAGAGGATTTGGTATCCAAATGGCTTAAATAAAATCATCGGACTGCCAGGGGTCCGAACCCGCGACTTTTGGTATACGAGGTTAGCACGCTAACTCCTACACCAAGCCCCGAGGGCATTTCGTAAACTTGATTATTATTCATCTCCCATCTATAGAAGAATGAATAGCTATTCTCAATTCCCCCCTCAATATAATTTTTTAATATTTATCTAACGAGACCCTGCGTCAAAAGTTCTTTGTAAATGATTTAAGAAAAAAATGCACATCTGTGTTCTAGTTGATTTAATTTTTGAAATGAAGTCAATTTTTAAGAAATTTAGGTTTGAATTATTATTATTGGGGTACATTCATTTTACACATTTCATTGATTTTTTTTTCTAGAGATTCGTAATTTTTTTAAACCAAAAAACGACAATTAAATAATGACTCATATTCATTACCTTCAATTTTAATACATATATGAATCAGAATACTAAGGAAGTATTCAAGTTTATCAATTTAATAAATTAGAGTTGATGGTTTTCGAAGGTATTCAAGTCAATAATTAGAAAAAAATAATTGTCGTCATTTACATGTCAATAAAACAAAATATTAATTTGTTCTCAGTCCTGATGATGATCATCTAAAATGACCGAAACTGTAATTTTGCAAATCACTGATCGGCCATATAAAATTTCCGACAATAATTGAATAACTTTTTTTTTTTTTTTTTTTTTTTTTTTTTAAACATTCACACTTTTTTTCTCATTCACACTCACACTCACACACACATTCACACTGTCTTTTCGGCAACTCAGGCCATATAAGACATTTACGATAACCGTTATTGAATAAATATACATATATAGGGTCCAGGCATTCTTATTTAAGCCATTTGGTATCCAATTGGCTTAAATAAAATCATCGGACTGCCTGGGGTCCGAACCCGCGACGTTTGGTATACGAGGTTAGCACGCTAACCTCTATACCACGCCCCGAGGGCAATTGAATAACTTGATCATCCAAAAACTAGAATAAACCTTCAAAACCCAACAACTCTAAATTTATTATTAGTGGAATTTTTAATTATAGACCACATTTTTGTTATGAATTATTTATTAAAAATATATAAATACTGTACAACGTTTCGATTGCTTATTCTACAACCGTTATCAAGTACTCCGACTCAATTGAACTAACTGTCACGTCCGTTACGTGTTTTTATATGCAACGACGTTAGCGCCATCTGGAGGCATTCTTATTAAGTTAGATACAAATTTTCCTGCCAATTTCACTCATTTCCATGAAGTTAGTCATTATCATGTAAACACTTGCTTTGATGATTGTGACTAACTTCATGGAAATGAGTGAAAATGGCGGGAAATTTTGTATCTAACTTCATAGAAATACCTGCAGATGGCGCTTACATCGTTGTATATAAAGTTCACAGTACTTGATAACGGCTGCAGAATAAGCAGTATTTATATATTTTAATAAATAATTAATTAATAACAAAAATGTGGTCTATAATTAAAAATTCTCCTAATAATAAATTTAGAAGTTGTTGGGTTTTGAAGGTTTACTCTAGTTTTTGCAGATGAGTGATCAAGGTAATTCAATTATTGTCGGAAATTTTATTTGGACGACGAGTGATTTGCAAAATTACAGTTTCGGTCATTTTAAGTGATCATTATCAGGCTTGAGAACAAATTAATATTTTTAATATTGGAGGTTTTTTTTTTAATATAGCTGGTTAATTGATGTAGTAGAAGGAGAATAAAAAAAGAGAGCAACTAGTTTTAGTTTCTTTTATTATTAAACCCTCATTGCTGACGTTTCGGTCCTGTTTAGGGCCATCCTCAGAGCATTAGGGTTGTCATTATAAATTTCAATTTCCACATTTCACCTATATTTAACATTGTTGGTCGATTTTGTTTCAATTGATTCAATTGAAATTTATAATGACAACCCTAATGCTCTGAGGATGGACCGAAACGGCAGCAATGAGGGTTTAATAATAAAAGAAAATAAAACTAGCTGCTCTCTCTTTTTATTCTCCTTCTACTAAATTAATATTTTGTTTTATTGACATGTAAATGACGACAATTATTTTTACTTATTATTGAATTGAATACCTTCGAAAACCATAAACTCAAATTTATTAAATTGTTAAACTTGAATACTTCCTTAGTATTCTGATTCATATATTAAAATTGATGGTAATGAATATGAGTCATTATTTAATTGTCGTTTTTGGTTTAAAAAAATTACGAATCTCTAAAAAAAAAAAAAAAAAAATCAATGAAATGTGTAAAATGAGTGTACGAATTTAATTTGGGTCTTAGTAACTAACTACGATAAGAGCTCTTAGTTAATCATATGATTAGCTTAACTAGATGTAAAAATTCTCAATTTTAGACGGTTAGCTAGTTAATTAGAAGTGAAGCAACCTACTCTTACAATTGATTCTTCCAAGTACACATTCGCTTCTTAAAAATAATAATATTCTCTTCTACTCTAAACGAAGAGCAGAGCGGTGTCGTACAGGTCATATACATAGTGTAGCTGAACAGGACTGACAGGTCGGAATGTTGTCTCTAGCTTTGCAACTAACTCTTCTGCCTTATTCGGGGCGTCTCGTCGTCTCTAGACCTGTCTATTCTTAAAGAACAAAAAAAAAAAAAAAAACTTTCAACCTCAATCTCAGATTATGCTTCTATTCACTTTCCTCCATTGATTTTTTTTTTTTAATTCAACCGATCACCTCTTTCTCAATAGTAGAAAGAAACTTTATCCAGTCGGCAAATAAATTCAAAAAAATAAGATATTATTGTCTTTTTTTTAACACTCCCACTTTTTTCTCATACACACTCACACACACATGCACACAGTTTTTCGGCAATAAGACTTTTTGCGATAACCGTTATTATGAATATATATTTATTGGGGTCCAGGCATTCTTATTTAAGTCATTTGGTATCCAAATGGCTTAAATAAAATCATCGGACTGCCTGGGATCCGAACCCGCAACACTTGGTATAGAAGGCCAGCACGCTAGCCACTAGACCGAGCCCGGAGACATATTATTGTCTTAATTGTCAAAAATACCTACCTTTATTAATCTGAAATCTGTTATTCGTCAAGAGAAAAAACGTGTGGGGTCGTAGGACCACCCGCAGGAACGAAGTTCCTCACGCGAGAAGAAAAAGTGGGCGTGGCCTCGCCAAGACTTCGGCTAATCTCGCCTTCCTCCGCCGTCACTCGGGCGCATTTTTGTTAGGAACGTGTTTTTGTTACGTTACATTTTCTCCCACCCAATTCACCCTGCGTAAGCCGCGTTAAAGAACTTAGTTCCAAAAAAAAAAAAATTAGATTCATTTAGGGTTGCTAAATCACCTCGCATTGGGATTTTGTTGTAAAATATTACGAATTTTTAATGTATTAACTGATGCTGGTTGCAGGAGAAGTAAAACAGCAAAAACGTTTTAACAACACTATTCTTTAAAAACTTATATAATCGAAGATGGCACAATAAAAACATTTTGTAATAAAGGAGTTTGATTTAATAATAGAGGCATCCTATCTGGCTGCTTTTCTCTTCATTTCAAGCGATTTTCGAAAAGAATCCATGTCGATGTTTCTGTTCAATTTGTATACCTTCTATTTTGTTAAGACCTCTGAATATTAAAATATTAAATTGTTATTATATTTATTATTTATTTCTTAAGTAAAACTATCCTCCCTCCTTCCGCCAGTGACCCATGACATTAACTTCCCGCACCTAGGGTCCCCGGTTCGCTTCCCGTCCCAAGCCAAAAAAAAATTTATTTCAATGCAAAACTTTATTTTTTCCCCCGACTCTTTTTTATTACCTAAAGATCTCGCGGCACCCCTGTGGCATTCTTGCGGCACCCACTAGACTAGAGATTCAATATGCCCTCTTGAAGCCCCTTAAGGTGCGCGTCTCGGGGTGCTAATTTTGGGAGATTGCGGACACAATTTTGAAGCTATCGTCCTCAATTTTTTTTTTTTTTAAATTAAAGCTATTTAAAATATCTACAACTTATAGAAGTCCTTTTTTTTGATTTTTGAAAAAATAATTTTTTTTTTTTTTAGATTAATCGCATTAAATAAAAGATATTTTTAAAAAAATTCGCTCTATATCTTATAGATAATTAAATTAGTAATCATTGTGTTAAAAAATAATTAATTTTTTACCCTTAATTAATTAGCTGGAAACTTTCAAATGAAATGGAATAAATCCCTTGTATTCCTATGGGGAAAACTAACGCCATCTCTTGCCGCCTAGAGTAACTCGGTACTAAATCGTCTTCTAACGGCTTTTCGAGACGCGCACCTTAACAAAATTGTGTACAAAAAGAACATAAACATCAGAATGGATTCTTTTTGAAAATCTAGAGATCCAGAAATCCTGAGTTTGTTGTCTTTTGCACTTCCGCCACTTAAATATTTGCTATAAAAACTTTGTTCTTCTAGTCTCTATAATTTTATTTTATTTTCTTGTCCTTCTTATTTATACAAACGTTAATATATCTCTATTTATGTCCGCAGAACGATCCAAACAAACATTTATTGATCAAATAGCTATATTTTAAATATGAAAACTTTTCCCATTTCTATTGGCTTCTTCGTCCCCCATCTTGAGGTTGTCAATCAAAGGGCAAGAAGAGCTGCTGCGACTCGTTGTTTGATCAACAAACTTTGGTGATAATAGACTTCAAAAAGTTTCCAATCCTTGCAACCATCAATTAATGTCGAGTTTACTTAGAAACTTTTTCTTTTTTTTTTAAATTATAAATTGAATTTTTTTTTTTTTTCTAAGTCATTTTAAATAAGATAAGATACAATCAGTTTGATTAGTTTTAAATTAAATTTTCATAAATGATGATGCCAAAATGTCCATTTAAAACTTTTCTTTTCTTCAGCATATCACTTTAAATTAAATTATGTTGAAAATAATAAAAAAAAATTTCAGATTTTTTTTTCTTCTTACCTCCCCCACCCTATTGTCTCACTCAAAGAGCATTTGGCCAGCACTTAAATACCTCAACTAAACAACTCAAAATATTAATTTTGATTGCTCGAAGGTTTACTTTTGATAAAAGTGGACAGTGTCGCGTCGTCAATAGCGTCACTGTTGCCTCCATAGTGTCGCGCTTGTGACTTCCGATGTCGGCGTCAGTAAACAATCGCGGCCTAATGTTCTAACCTAAAAAAATTGTAATTCTTATACCCAGAATAAAAACTATTGTTCATCAATTTAAAAACACATCTATTTACTATTTTTTTCTTTCTCTTATTTTTTTTTTTTTTAAATTAATAACACTGGTCAACACGATTTTTGGGTCTGGCTTCTTCATATGAAATTTTTGTTTCTCCTACTCTAAAAAATAAATGTAAAACTATAAGATTTAAACTTTCGACCGTTGGTTCTCGTTGAAACATTTTGTAAATTAAAATTAAATATACAAATTAAACACTAGTTATTTGTTTCCAAAGGTTTTATTAATTAAAAAATTAACACTTGATACGTATTTCGACAACTCCTTGTCATCATCAGAAGTGATTACATTCTAATACATAAAAGTAGATACATATAGTATATGCTGTATCTACTTTCATGTATTAGAATGTAATCACTAATCACTTCTGATGATGACAAAGAATTGTCGAAATACGTATCAAGTGTTAATTTTTAATTAATAAAACCTTTGAAACAAATAACCTAGTGTTTAATTTGTATATTTAATTTTAATTTAAATGTAAAACTAATTTTTTTAATCAAAGTTTGCTTTTGTAAAAACTAGAGCAATTTTTCGAATTTTTTACTAAGAAGACCGGACATTTTTTATATCTCGTAAACTAATCATATTTTGTGCACCATAGTACCATACAAAGTTGTAGAGCATTAAATTTGTTAAAACGAATATGTAGACCGAATATTAACCGAGGTACGGCCGATCAAAGTTAGACCATGTTTCTCGAATGTAAAACAGAAAAAATTCGTTAGGCCGTTTCTCGGTTAATATTGAGTTTACAAATTTGATTTATCAACCAAATTTTAGCAAATTTAATACTCTACAAATTTCTATTTTACTGTAGTGGAGAAAATATGTTTAGTTTTCGAGATATAAGCGAAAAACTGAAGAAAGTCTCAAGTTTCTCGAAATATAAAACAAATAGAAACTTTGATAGGCCGTATCTCGGTTAATATTGGGTCTAAATATTCGTTTTATCAACTAAATTTTAGCAAATTTTATGCTCTACAACTTTCTATTATATTATGGTGCACAAAATATGCTTAGTTTACGAGATATAAGCGAAAAACTAAATAAAGTACACAAATTTTGAGGTTTTTTTTGTTATTTTTTCAAACCCCTGTACCAATTAAACAAAAGCAAACTTTAAAAGCTAAAAATGGAAATTTAAGTGTTTTTTGGTGCCTAGAATCAGAATTCGAGCATTAAAACAGAAACCCAAAAAAAAAAAAAATCTTTTTTGTTGACCTGTGTAAGTTTCCCTTTTTTAAGAATTTTGTCATGAAAAAACAATTATCATGATAATATTTAATACGATAACTTTGACCAGCTAGTGTGATGTGGAGGACAGCAGCCAGATAGGTAGCCTCTATTTAATAAAATAGACTCCTTTTAACAAAACGTTTCGGCTAAATTTATTACGCCATCTTCAGTAGTTAAAAAGTCTTATGGGAAAATAGAGTTGTCATATGTGTTTTTTCATAAGAGAACATTTGAAAAAAAAATTGCCTATGTATTACAACAATGTAAATATACTAAAAGTCTGTACGATGTTTCACTGAAGAGAAATTTCGAAAAAAAAAAAAGAAATTTCTCTTCAGTGAAACATCGTACAGACTTTTAGTATATTTACATTGTTGTAATACATAGGCAATTTTTTTTTTTCAAATGTTCGCTTATAAAAAAACACATATGACAACTCTATTTTCCCATAAGACTCTTTAACTACTGAAGATGGCGTAATAAATTTAGCCGAAACGTTTTGTTTGTTTTATTAAATAGAGGCTACCTATCTGGCTGCTGCCCTCCACATCACACTAATTGACATCTCACAGCCACATTCCATAATTTGTACTTTGACCAGCTGATTAACTTAATTTATTTAATTTTCGTCCAATTTCGTCCCCTATCTTCTCCTTTTTACTTTCTCTTACCTCTATATACCACTGGGATCAAAAAGTAAGGTCAATTTGTTTATAAAATGTAAATTCAGATATAATAATGTTTAATGGCTGGAAATATATTGAGGAAGGATATAAATGCAGGCAGCCAAGAAACAAAAACGCTCTCGATTCCCTTTGAATGTCCAGACGTTACGGGCAAAATTTATTCGCCCATCCTCAGTGAACTATTCTAGTGGGAGAGAGTAAAGTCTCCTTTGGTATACATAGTTGTTGTTAGGTCCTACTACGTATTTAAGTAATGTGACACATTACTTAATTGTATCTTGACTATGAAAATAGCAAAAAGTTTAATAACAAAAAACTCATTTATCATCATATTGTTACATTAAATAGAATACTTAGTAGGACCTAACAACCACTATGTATACCAAAGGAGACTTAACTCTCTCCCACTAGAATAGTTCACTGAGGATGGGCGAATAAATTTTGCCCGAAACGTCTGGACATTCAAAGGGAATCGAGAGCGTTTTTATTTCTTGGCTGCCTGCATTTATACCCTTCCTTAAAATGTAAATTCTTTATTTATCCTTTCAAATCAATTTCATCCCCGTCCAATAAACCACACTTTTTCCAACGCCTGCCTTCCTAATGCCCGGAAATGACAATTTCACCTTACTTTTTTATCACAGTGGTATGTTAATATATAGAGAAAGTATTGGTTTCATGTCAAAAATTCGATGCCGAGATTTTGACGGATATACACGTTTTTAGGTCCCCTGAATCCAAAAAAGTGGTTTTTCCAGACATGGTCTGTCTGTGTGTGTCTGTGTTCAATTTTAAGCATGAAGGAATTGAGCTATGAGATTGAAATTTTATATTTAAGTTCCCGCACATCCCCGGGAGCGTTAAAATAATCTTTAAATCAAAATCGGCCAAAGAGTACTAGTACTTTACTGATGTAGTTTTTCAGTTTTTTTTCGATTTTCTCAAAATTCGCTCTAACAATTTTGATTAAAATTCAAAAATCAATTATTTTTTAGATGCTCTTTCAAATGTATATACTCATTTTGGCATTGAAATATTCTGAAGACCACTTTACTCTTGTACTTCATAGAAAGGATAGGAGAAATGGTTGAAAAGACTTTGATAAAAATCTGGTGTGACTGGCGCACAGCACACAACTTTCTCTTACCCTTCGGTAAGAGAAAGTTGTGCACTGTGCTGGTCACACCAGATTTTTTGTGTCGAGATATATTTAGTTTCCCATAGCACCTTAGTTTCAAACTTGCATTTTAAATGTTGACTGCTTGAAATAAACTATGGTTATTTTTCAAAATTTTAATCTCATATTTGGACAATTTATACACAATATAGATTCGTAAATAAATACAAAATTTCATAAGAATTTGAAAAAAAAATTTTAAATGCGTAAAAAGTTCCAAAGGGGACCCCTTTTGAATCGAAATTAACATACAAATCCCTATAGGAAATTAACATTGGCCAAATGCGAAGATAAGGTAGAAAAATTTAAAACGCGTAGAAAGAGAGAAGATAGTTTTGTGAGAGAGAGAGAGATATGTTTTCTCCGAAAAAAAATGGGCGTTTAAATAATAATTGATTTTTAATCTAATAAAAAGAAAAAGATTTAAATTCGGTTACCATGGCAACCATTTATTTCTCCTATCTTTCCTATGAAGCACAAGAGTAAAGTGGTCTTCAAACAATTTTGAGGGCAAAACGAGAATATACATTTGAAAGAGCATCTAAAAAATAATTGATTTTTGAATTTTAATCAAAATCGTTAGAGCGAATTTTGAGAAAATCGAAAAAAACTGAAAAAGTACATCAGTAAAGTACTAGTACTTTTTGGCCGATTTTGATTAAAAGCTTATTTTGTCGGTCCCGGGGGGTGTTTAACTTAAATATAAAATTTCAGCCTCATAGCTCAATTCCTTCATGCTTAAAATTGAACACACACAGACAGACAGACAGACAGACAGACAGACAGACAGACCATGTCGCGAAAACCACTTTTTTGGATTCAGGGGACCTCAAAACGTGAAGATCCATCAAAATCTCGACATCGAATTTTTGACATGAAACCAATACTTTCTCTCTATATATATATTACATATATACATAGGTAAGAGAAAGTAAAAATATAAGTCAAAGGATTAGCGAGTCCACATATTAAATAAATTTCAGTTAGTGAAACCATCAACCCGATTCCACTCCAACTCCAGACTCATTTCCTGCATTGTCATTAATTAGTTATACAAAGATGAGACTTGCGTCTATCGAAACCCTTTAATTACACTCAATCCAATCTCCCTTTCTCTACATCAGAATTGTGATTCATTTCATTTCAAGATAAATGTTTGAATTGAAAACTCATTTCACTACTAGTCTAAATTTTCGCTTTAAACTAAAACACACTTCCTGGCTGGCTATGTGCTTAGTGAAATTGTAAATTTGATAAGAGATATCCTTCTATTATCTACATTTATTTACCTTTTATTAAAAAAAAAAAAGGAAACTTTGAAAGTGGATTAATTTTCTTCTTTTGTTGTTAGACAAATTAATTAAATTAAAACAATTGTTTTCCTTATGTGAACATTACTATCTTCCGTCCTAAATTGAACACAAAACAGAATGATTCATTAAATTTATTTTATAAGAGAAAATGTAATTGCTCAACAAAGTTATAACCTATACCGGAATTTCGGTTTATCCTTTGACTTAAGTGAGCTAGTTTTTCACAAAACCTTCAACATCGGCAAAATACAAAAGTCCCTGCCGGTGGACGAGAAGTTAAAGACAAATGTCAATATTATATGGACCCTGTTATGCATTAGTGTGTCAAGCGCCAAAAAAAATTAAAAATTGAGTTAAGCACGGAATATTGTTTCAAATGCTATAATTAATAATATTTTTTTTTTTATGAAATATGTCCTAAAAAAATTTATATTTAATGTTACTTGCAAAATTGACAAAAAAAGTTATATATAATCCAATGAAAACAAAAAACTTTAATGTTCATTTTCTTAAAACTCGGTTGCTGGCGCTTGACACACTAATGCGTAACAGGTTCCATATAGGCCTAATCTTAAATGCAAAGGAAAGTGGGTTATAATAAAATAATAAAATTTATTGTAGCTATATATTAAAAAAAATCTGGTGTGACAGCACACAACTTTCTCTTACCTTCGATAAAGAAAAGTTGTATTTTAATATTCGATTCTGAGACGAGGTTACCTTATTTTTTCACTCCAATTTTCTTTACAGCTGCTCTCGTCAACACTAGGTCTGGTTGTGTGTGTAGTTTATTTAAAAAATTTTAAAAAATTTTTTCTTTAAATATTTATTTTATAATTTTTCAGGTCAAACAATTGCAATTTTGTTTTCGAATTCATTCATCTTCAGGACCTGTACAGATAATTTATTGTTATTACATTCAACATCTTATACAATCATACATACTTATATACATATATATATAATCACAGAACATTTCTTAAAATCTTATAAAATTTGTTATCCTAGGTTTAAAATAATTCACATCAATCTTAATATAATTGTACCATGTACTTGCCTTAGAATTATACAGAATCTTTTTATATAATAAGTTCCAATCCATTCATCAGTTCTTTTTACCTTCTTTTTGGAATATATTATCCTATAATTGAATCATCAATTAGTTATTACATCATTACAATTTTCTGTTACATCTTACCTATTTTTTGTTTGAATTTTAAGTACATGCATTCAACATTGATGTATTGTCAGATATATAATAATTACTATATTTAATTCATTTGTACATTCACAGTCAATTCTCCAAATAAAAATTTTTTTTATTACAGTACATTTATCTTTTCTTTCCTTTAATATTCTAACCTAAACTTGACATTTCTTTTACGTATTAATTCATTAGAAGATAATGCATTCTGTTGGTCATTCTCGGTATTATTTCTTTTGTTTCCTAATTTGAATGTATAATTTATATGTTTGACAATTGTTTGACCTGAAAAATTATAAAATAAATATTTAAAGAAAAAATTTTTTAAAATTTTTTAAATAAACTACACACACAACCAGACCTAGTGTTGACGAGAGCAGCTGTAAAGAAAATTGGAGTGAAAAAAAAAGAAAAGTTGTATTCTGTGCTTGTAGCACCAGATTTTTTTGTGTCGAGATATATTTAGTTTCCACCAATAAATTAGAATTTTTTTTTTTTAAATACTCACACTTTTTTTTCTCATTCACACTCACACTCCCATTCACACAGCCTTTTTGGCAACTTAGGCCATTTAAGACTTTAGACGATACCCGTTGAAAGTAATATATATATATATATTGGGGGTCCAGGCATTCTTATTTAAGCCATTTGGTATCCAAATGGCTTAAATAAAATCATTGGATTGCCTGGGGTCCAAACCCGCGACGTTCGGTATAGAATGTAGGCAAGCTACCAGCTAGGCCAAGCCCGTAGACTATATTAGAATTCAAGATGTAAAATTTATAAACATGGGAAAATATTTATATTTTGTTACCATGGCAACCATTTCTCCTATCTTTCCTATGAAGTATTAGAGTAAAGTGTGGTTTAATCAATTTTGAGGCCAAAACGAGAATATACATTTGAAAGAGCATCTAAAAAATAATTTATTTTTGAATTCTAACCAAAATCGTTAGAGCGAATTTTGAGCAAATCGAAAAAAAAAAAAAAAAAATTGAAGAAGTACAGTGAGGGACAATATTAAGTCCCACCCATGAGTTTTCTACTTGTGATTATTTCATTGTTTTTGAAAAAATATTATATATTTTTTAATGGAAACTTTCATGGTTCAAATCTAGAAAATTTTCAATAATGATTTTCATTTTCTTTTATAAAAACACTGAAATAATCACAAGTAGAAAACTCATGGGTGGGACTTAATATTGTCCCTCACTGTACATCAATAAAGTACTAGTACTCTTTGGCCGATTTTAATTAAAAGCTTATTTTCACGCCCTAGGGGGTGCCTAACTTAAATATAAAACTTCAACCTCCTAGCTCAATTCCTTCATGCTTTAAATTGAACCCAGACAGACAAACAGACAGACCATGTCGCGAAAACCACTTTTTTGGATTCAGGGGACCTCAAAACGTGAAGATCCATCAAAATCTCGACATCGAATTTTTGACATGAATCCAATACTTTCTCTCTCTATATATTAACATATATAGAGGTAAGAGAAAGTAAAAAATATTACATCACCATCAAAATAAATATCATATATTAATATTTGAATTTTTTTTTTTTTTTATATTTTAGCAAATAACACTTGTTAGAGAAATTTTAAGAAATATTACAATATTTGATTGGCTAAGAATTAATGTGTGTGTGTTTATGTGTGTGTGTGTGTGTGTGCACAACGGGTTCAACGGGTCAGCTATTTGACCCTGGAAGGACTTTCTCCTCAGCAATCTGCTCTTTGTAATTGTATAGTCCTATCTAATATCTCTACTTGGATTCTTTTTCCCTGTGTGGGTGGGTGTTGGAAATTCTTCATCGTACTCAGGTTGGAAATCTCGGTCATATGAATCTTTTAGAAAGAAGGAAAAAAAAAAAGGAGAGAGAGAAAAAGGAGTTGTATTTTATCGTCCAACTCGACAGCCGGCACCTGTTTACGACGTTTGAAAATTGGGAAGAGATAATGAAAAAAAAAAAAAAAAAAAAAATTTGTTTGTTCTAGACACCGCTCGAGTAATTTCCATCGAATTATCTTCAATTATAGGTATTTAGGTGCTTGTTAATTTTAAGGATAATTTCAAGAAATATTTTTACTAGAAAATAAATTCTTCGTTTTACTAGCTTTGAGATGTTTCTTTTGTAATTTGGGCAAATGAGAGCGGATACCGAGAGTAAAATAAATACAAGAGAAATATCTATCTACCGGTATATATCTACGTACCGTATATCTATATACTGTATATAAAAATGAAATGGGAAAAACGAGTGTATGTATTGTAAGAAGAGAGAAGAGATGGTGACGTCATGGGATAAGGGAGATGGATCAAAGGGGGGATTGTTGGGACTTTGTTATGATTAGTTGTTTATTTATTTTTCTGTAACGAATGTGTATTTTGTTGTCTCGAGATTAATAAAGAGTCTTTTTTGTAATTTGTGAAGTTTTTGAGAGGAGCCTATAGAAATCTTCAATTTTCAATGAATATATTTGAAATTAATTACACATATAGTACATGGACTAGGGAGTAATATAGTAATAATCTGAATCTCTTAAATATTTTAGAGAATTAATTATAATCAAATTTCTTTCAATATGGGAAAACAAAATCGACAAATTGACTTGGAAATTAGAGAGGCAGTTAGTCTATCTTTGAGTCAGCTTTCTGGATACACGAATAGGGCTGTGGACGGGGTTACGAGCAGCTGAAAAAAGAAGAGAGATACGCATACGACTTGACTGACCCCTTCAATCTGTCATAAATAGACCCTTTTGTGGTGTGTTAAGTTGGTACAGTGAGTGTCACAATGAAGTCCCCACCCGATAGCTAGAGCCTATAGTTAATGGTGTAGCGTGAAAAAATTTTAATCACCGAAAAGTTAAAACGTAAAATCAAGTACAGATGGTTTTATTTTACCTT
Organism: Euborellia annulipes; assembly: GCA_023213315.1. Classification (NCBI taxonomy): domain Eukaryota; kingdom Metazoa; phylum Arthropoda; class Insecta; order Dermaptera; family Anisolabididae; genus Euborellia; species Euborellia annulipes. The sequence goes on along the minus strand of JAKCPI010009245.1, from coordinate 5,140 downwards.
TTCAAATTTAAAATTATTTCACCATAAACCATATTATTAAGGCACTAGCTATCAATCAGGTGGGGACTTAATTGTGGCGCTCACTATACCTTCGCTTGAATTCAAGATCCTTCCTTAACATCTTAACACTTGCATTGCAACAAGAAATATCCCAAATTGGCAATAAACTTGCCCGCCGAATACTAGACAGAATATTTTGGGAACTACACTAGCCAGGGTCACAATAATGCCCATGATTCTTTTAGGGTTGCCAGATTTGAAAAATAATAGATCGGAAAATTTGTTTTACCAATAATTCAGCTTCTAGAGTTTTTAAGGAGAAAAAGGCTGCTGTTACATTAGGGTTGTCTATCTTCAAGCATCCAAATACGAATTTTTACAATGATATTCGCCCAGTATTCATTAGGCAACCGAAATGACCAACTGTTTATTTGTTCATCCCCTTGCAGGACACTTTTCCCAAGTTATTCATCAAATTTTGATCTAGTTCAAGCTTTTTTAGTGATTTTTTTTTAGAGAAAAATACAAAATATTTATATTCAGCCACATTGGTAGGCCTATTTTATTTTATTTTTTTTAAGAAAGGGCAGAGGAATTTGATCCTCTCTTCTATTTTAGACACCTTTTTTTTCAATTCCTCAGGCCAAGAGGCTCTCGTTTCTCTCCCGAGCCTCCGACTTAATGGGACACCAATACACACACACACACACACATACACACTAATATACAAAATGACATAGCACTAACACACCAAGACTTAAACGCTTGAGCAAGTAATGCCGAGGCGCATTCCTCACCTCACGAGGTAAATTCCCACTCTCCTCCGGCCCTTTAAGGGCTCTAGGCCTAAATGCTTTTAACATTAATAAGAAATTTTAGTAAAGAAAAGAATATAAAATATATTGGTATATATATATGTGAAGTGATTTTTGACAAAATAATGAAGAAAAAAAAGAAAAATGAAGAAGAAAAGGAAAAATATAACTTTTGACCTTCCGAAATTGGCAAAATCTCAACTTTGATCCTTTTTAGGAGATGAAATTTTTTTTTATTATGTGCTCAAAATAATTCTTATTTATTCTAGTTTTATATAAAAAAGTGGCTCCAATATCTTAAGATTTTTTGAGATATTCGCCCAGAAAGAGAAAAGTTTCTCAAAAAATTTTTTTCACGTCGCTATCTTATATTAAGGATTTAAAATATTTCTTCATAATCGTCCGCTTAGGGTCTATGTAAATGCAATGGGCCATTGGAATATCTTCTAAATCAGTGGTTTCCAAACTTTATGTTACCGCGTCTCCCTTAAAAATATTTAATCGAAATACGCCTCCCCCACCCCAACTTATATTGCTAAAAAATATAAATTCTCGTAATATTTTATTTATAAAACTAGCCGTGCCGCGTCTAACCAGGGGGGCTTAGCCCCACCAGCTGGCTCGAGCCCGCCTACTGCGGACCCTTGCCTTTTCTTCATTATAAAAAGAAAATTATTATTACTACTAATACAATCCAGTGCTTGCTTGAAGATTTGTTTACATTCATGGAATACACAAATAAAAAGAATACATAAATATTTCTCTATAATACATTTCATATGGGAGAAATCGTAACTTTAGGAATTAATAACTCAAAAAGTTATAGAAATTTCGGGACCTGAGTATTTTTCCTGGACTCTCCATAACGTCTCTTTATAAGATCGCAAAATTTCATTTCAAAATCCCAACGGGAAGTTGGTCAAACAGAGCGTGACAACAGTCCGACAGACGGACTCTCCGACTTTAGTAATCATTTGAAAATTTGTCCGCTCTGGCTATTCTATCGCGGTTGCAGTGACGCTATTGACGCTGCCGCTCTGTCGCGTTGCTCGGAATTCCACCTTAAACCTGGTCAGTCGATATAAAACACAGAATTTAAATTATTTTTAAATTTTATAATAAGACCAAAGGAACCTATATGAAAGCCTGTTTAGAAATTTTAAAAGGAATTCCCAAGTTGTAATTAATTATTACTAGCATCTACAGTAAAGACGATGCTCTTATTTATACGTATAATCACATATCTCTATTTAAATTTCTCTCAGCCATTTGTAATTCCATTGAAAAAGATTTTAAAAATATGTATTTTAATATAATCAAAATAAGATGGAGATGAATGTGCAAAAACGAGAGGTAAATTGTAGACACCCCCCCCCCCCCCCCCCCCCTCTTATACATAGAACTTTAATGAATAATAAGAAAGGGAGTAACTTGAGAGCATTAGCGTTTCTCCCCTTTCAGGTGAGGGCTTGATTCTCTCTCTCTGCATTGATGTAAATTCGAGAAGGGCTTCTGAATTTTATTTACATTACAATAAACAATAGTTGGGATAAAATTAATGATTTTCTTTTCAACTAAAGAATAATGCCAAGAGGGAAGGAACTCTTTGGCTTGCCTTAAAATATAATTTAATTTCGTATTAACTTTCATTTGAAAATGTTTACTTTAAAATTAACATTATAAACAAGAGAAACATTTGATTCTTGAGTTCAGGGAAAATTATAAGAAAAAACAATAATAATAGCTGAGTGTCCGTCTGTTATGCTCTGTTTGATCAACTTCCCGTTAGAATTTTGAATCGAAATTTTGCAGTCTTATAAAGGACGTTATGGAGATTCCAGGAAAAATACTCGGGTTTCAAAATTCCTATAACTTTTTGAGTTATTAATTCCTAAAGTTACGATTTCTCCCATATGAAATGTATTATAGAGAAATATTTATGTATTCTTTCCATTTGTGTATTCCATGAATGTAAACAAATCTTCAAGAAGGCACTGGATTGTAATAGTAGTAATAATAATTTTCTTTTTACAATGAAGAAAAGGCGAGGGCCCTCAGGCTTGATGTAGGGACTAGCGTGCTAACCTTCTATACCTAGGGTCGCAGGTTCGATCCCCAGGTAGTCCGAAGATTTTATTTACATGTACTGGACATTAAAAATATTATTTTTCGTTATTATAGAAATTTGCAATTCGTCTATTTTTTATAGATAGTCAATATAATTTAAGATGAGAAATATTTACCTTTGAATGATGAAGCGAATTATCTAACTCTCTTTTTTTGTAAATAAATAATTTTCTAATCTAAATAGAGGCTTACTTTGCTCAAAAAATGTTGCAGATGGAGGCGCATAACTTAAATAAAATAAAGTAGAACTGAATTCTTTGATTAGACTGCAGTCATTAGTTTCGATCATTTTTAGAACCATCATCAGGTCTGAAAGTATAAATTTGAATAATTTGAGTAATAACTCAATAACACCATTTTTTTTTTAAAGAAATTACCTCACCTCAAATTTTATGTTTCTTAAAAGGAATTACAAATTCTTAAAATTGTATTATTTATTTCCTTTAAAATTTATCGATGTTATTGAGTTTTCACTCAAATTTCTTTCAGAGCTGATGATGACTCAAAAATAACCGAAACCAGAAACTCTTGTCTTGATCTTAATAAATCCTGAAAAAAAAATACACACAATTCAATTAAAAACAAAAAAATACAGTTCTACTTTAATTTATTGTTATATTATGAGCTTCCATCTGCAAAATTTTTTGAGCACATTAAATCTCGAATTTTTTTTTAGTAAGAACTACTTACTCTCTTGTTTCGTCTGAATAAATAATTTTGTTAGGTTAGACAGGATCGATTAAAATTTTGAACGCTGATTTCGATAATTACAAAACCAAATTCGTTCAATTAATAGAATTCCACTTCCAAAAAGAAATTTAACTATGGGCGGTAATAAAATAGTAAATTTCAAAGTACGTTCAAAAAGCAATGTGAAAAAGAAACTTGCAATTTCATTATCCAAAAGCTTTTATACAATAATTAATTATTATTAATTATTAATTATTATTATTATTAATTATTATTATTAATTATTAGTATTATTAGTATTATTTTTATTTATTATTAGACTAATTATTATTAATTAATTATTATTAATTATTAGTATTATTATTTATTATTAGACTAATTATTATTAATTGTTAGTATTATTATTATTATTATTATTATTATTTTTATTTATTATTAGACTAATTATTAGTCTCTTAATAATGTATTAACGAGTTCGTCTTTTTCTTTTACTACTCAAATCTAAACGAAATATTGGAAAATACATCCAACAAAAAAAAAATGATTTCCCCTGAGCTCACATTTAATCAGTTTTAAATCTAAACATCAATAGAATTGCCCTAAAAAAGATGCTTATAGGAAGCTGATTAAAAGCTGACTCAAGGGAAGCATCATCTTTTTTTTGCCTTTCATTTATAAAGCCAAGTGTTAAATACTCTTGTTGTATATTTCAAATAGCAAACAAATGTTTTCCCCATCAAGGAATGATTAGGCGGGTCCGGGGGCTAACAAAAAGGACCGGGAGAGAAGAAGGAAGCTATGATTAACGCCTTTGAGGGGGGGCATTGATTCAAAATAACGTTTTTGACAACGCTTTTATTAACACTAAATTATTAATTTGAACAAAGAATATATTTTTTTTTGTCTTCCCTTTTGATAGATAAATTCCATTTGTGAATAATAAAACAAAAAAAATGAAATTATTACATTTTCATCCTCTCTTCATAGACATGTTGTTGTTGTTGTTGTTTATATTTTGATAAATTGAAATAAAAATTGATCAAAAAAATTTTATACCACCAGCCTTTTAATGCCCTCATAATTTAAATTGTTGACATACGATTTCCGGAAAAATCTGGTGTGCCTAGTCGCACAATTTTTTTCTTACCGTAATTCAAAGTTGTGTTCTGTACTTGTCACACCAGATTTTTTGGTGTCCGAGATACATTTAGTTATTAGAATTTAAGATGTAATATTTATAAACATGTGAAAATATTTATTTAATAGAAGAATTAAATTAAGTATGATACACAAGGTTTTTTTTGTTTCAATAATTTATTTATTTAACATTAACACTTTATAAATAAATCATTGAAACAAATATACTTGTGAATTTAATTCTCCTATTAAAGCATAATGTTTCAACTTGAGCCAACAGTTACTAGTTTAAAATTAATGGTAATTTTTATATTTCGTTACTATTTCTCCCATCTTTCCTATGAAGTACAAAAATGAAGTTTGTTTCAAAA
>JAKCPI010009244.1:0-14610 GCA_023213315.1 Euborellia annulipes | reverse complement strand
CTTAATTTAAATTTGCAAATTTAGCAGAGCGACTAGGGTCCGACCGAAACAAGATTTTCGGCCGAAACCGAATGCTCGGCCTCTTAGTTTCGGCCGAAACCGAAACTTGTATTTCCTATAAAAAATTCATATCATTTTACCTTCTTTTTTTTTTACTTTCTCTTACCTATGTATATATGTAATATATATATAGAGCGAAAGTATTGGATTCATGTCAAAAATTCGATGTCGAGATTTTGATGGATCTTCACGTTTTGAGGTCCCCTGAATCCAAAAAAGTGGTTTTCGCGACATGGTCTGTCTGTGTGTGTGTGGGTGGGTGTGTGTGTGTGTGTGTGTTCAATTTTAAGCATGAAGGAATTGAGCTAGGAGGATGAAATTTTATATTTAAGTTAAATACCACCCGGGACCGGAAAAATAAGCTTTTAATCAAAATCGGCCCAAGAGTACTAGTACTTTACTGATGTACTTTTTCAGTTTTTTTCGATTTTCTCAAAATTCGCTCTAACGATTTTGATTAAAATTCAAAAATCAATTATTTTTTAGATGCTCTTTCAAATGTATATTCTCGTTTTGCCCTCAAAATTGTTGGAAGCACACTTTACTCTTGTATTTCATAGGGAAGATAGGAGAAATGGTTGCCATGGTAACAAAATATAAATATTTTCCCATGTTTATAATTTTGACATCTTAAATTTCTAATATATTGGCGGAAACTAAATATATTTCGACACAAAAAATCTGGTGTGACAAGCACAGTACACAACTTTCGATTACCGAAGGTAAGAGAAAGTTGTGTGCTGTGCGCCAGTCACACCAGATTTTTTTACTTTCTCTTACCTATGTATATATGTAATATATATATAGAGAGAAAGTATTGGATTCATGTCAAAAATTCGATGTCGAGATTTTGATGGATCTTCACGTTTTGAGGTCCCCTGAATCCAAAAAAGTGGTTTTCGCGACATGGTCTGTCTGTGGGTGGGTGGGTGTGTGGGTGTGTGGGTGTGTGTTCAATTTTAAGCATGAAGGAATTGAGCTACGAGGCTGAAATTTTATATTTAAGTTAAACACCCGGCGGGACCGGAAAAATAAGCTTTTAATCAAAATCGGTCAAAGAGTACTAGTACTTTACTGATGTACTTTTTCAGTTTTTTTCGATTTTCTCAAAATTCGCTCTAACGATTTTGATTAAAATTCAAAAATCAATTATTTTTTAGATGCTCTTTCAAATGTATATTCTCGTTTTGCCCTCAAAATTGTTTGAAGCACACTTTACTCTTGTATTTCATAGGGAAGATAGGAGAAATGGTTGCCATGGTAACAAAATATAAATATTTTCCCATTCTTATAAATTTTACATCTGAATTCAAATATTCCCTACTCATATACCAAACGTCGCGGGTTCGGACCCCAGGCAGTCCGATGATTTTATTTAAGCCATCTGGATACCAGATGGCTTAAATAAAAAAATGCCTGGACCCTAATATATATAAATTCATAAATAACGGTTATCGTAAATGTCTTATATGGCCTGAGCTGCCGAAAAGACAGTGTGAATGGGTGTGTGAGTGTGAGTGTGAATGAGAAAAAAGTGTGAATGTTTAAAAAAAAAAAAAAAAAAAAAAATATTCCCTACTGCCGGGAACTAAATACATGTCGACACAAAAAATCTGGTGTGACAAGCACAGTACACAACTTTCGATTACCGAAGGTAAGAGAAAGTTGTGTGCTGTGCGCCAGTCATACCAGATTTTTGAAATTTTTTCCCCTTCCGTGAAAATCATTTTACCTTTTTTTTTAGAGAGACTAAATTTTTTCTCCCTCGAGTGCAAAACATTTGACCTTTTTTTTTGCATGCGTGTCTCATCCCATTTTTTAAGACTCAGGTTTCGGCTACTTTTTGGCCGAAACCGAATATTCGGCCGGTTCCTAATAGCGACAGAGCAAAATCAAATCAAATAAACAAACGTGTTGCGTTATTTCTTTGAATAGTGGGTGGACAAAGTTTTGTGCTCGGCTTAGTTCCACCATTTATTTTATTGATATTTTTACTTTAGCCCCTCAAGAAAATTGCTTGGTTTTTTTTATAAGTTATTTTGAAATTTATTCTATAACCAAATTCTTGAATCAAACAAATTGTGTTTCAATTAATAAAATGCTATAATTATAATCAAGGGCGGATCCAGAGGTGTTTCTCGGGGGGGGGGTAATCTGGTGTGACTCGTCGCACAGCACACTATTTTTTTTTTAATTTCGGTAATTTAAAAGCGCATTCTGCACTTGTTTGCCAGAATATAAATACACATCAAATTTGTAAGTATTAATTTTAAAAATTTTACATTAAAAATAAATTTTTTTGCGAAAAAAAGGTATTTTTTTGAATCTCGGGGGGGGGGTAATTACCCCCTTTACCCCCCCTTGTATCCGCCCTTGATTATAATCATCAAAGAATTATTTTATTCCATTAAATTAAAAAAAAAATTCTATTTAGACAGTAATCGATAATGAAAAATATGTAATTTTACATTAGTATTTGTGCGTCTCATTAATTTCAGTGATGATAAAGGGTAATTTATAAGATCTATTGCTCTAACCATTCATTTATATAATGGTCTCTTATTATGATATATGTCACAATTATCTCTGGTAAATAGACTCTGGGCTTAATAATTAAATGCTTTCAGAAGAATCATCTTTAAAGTGATAAAAATGTAGAGCAGAAAATATATCAAAATATAGTTGCGTGTGTGAGAGGGTGAATTCCATCAAAAATACATCTTTTTTCTTTTAATTTTTGCTTCCTCGCTATAAGGGAAAGTATTATTACTTTCTCTTATCCTATATTTTTTTAAAGCTTTTATTTATCTATGTTTGTCTGGATAATTTATTTTAAAATAATATCCTATATTCTGGAATTTTACATAAAAGCTCTGTTCGGATGGTAATAAATTAGATATTATTACTTTCTCTTACCCTATATATGAAATATATAAAGAGAAAGTATTGTGCCTAAACAAAAATTAATCTACAAATGTATTTACACGAGTTTCATTTAAATATCAATACAATTTTTTTTTTTTGTCTTTTCGTCAACTTAGGCCATATAGACTTTGTACGATACTAAATATTATATAATTACGATATATTGGGGTCCAGGCCATTTGGTATCCAAATGATTTAAGTAAATTTATCGGACTGCCTGGGATCCGAACCCGCGCCCCCTTGACTTTACTTACGAAAAATTCTCACATACAAAACAATTATATCCTTCATTTTTTGATTAACTTTTATATAATAAATAAAGAGTCGGACTAAGCCGAGTGCACAACTTTGCCCACCCATTATTCAAAGAATTAACGCAAAGCGATTATTTGTTTTGATTTTTTGCTCTGTCGCTATGCACAATTTTCGAATTTAAATAATTTTTTAACAAATTTATGACAAATTAGGATACAAATATTATATATCATTTTAGTCGGGAGAAAGTCTAGTTTCTGTGCTGTCTCACCAAATTTTTTGTATCGACATATTTCTTAAAAATATCAAGATAACTGAAAAGACCTTTCTTTTACCAACGGTAAAGAAAGTGTGCGACCAGTCACACCAGATTTTTTTACATTTGAAATATATTATTGGATAGTATTTTTTTTCTTTTTCGCCCATATTCTCCGCCCATAAGTAATTGAGTTATAGTACCGGTAAATATAATTTAAATTATTTTTTCGATCAGGACGGATTGTAAACTACAAAAATTCCGCTTTAAAGAATAAGAGTGTCATTTAAATTTTAAATATTATTTTTACTGGCTACTCGAAGTGTATTGTTCTTTTAATAAGCAGCTTGAGGGAATTGTATTTATTTATTTTGTCAAATCCGATTTATTTAATATTTTAAAGTAATAAAATATTCATGTACTTTTTATCTGGTTAATAATTTCTTTATACCCGCCCCGCAGTCTGTTTTTCTTTTCACTCTACTAAATTTAAATTATAATATTTTTCATTCCTTTTTTTTTTAAAGTATATTAATTCATTGAGAAATTATTCATACTTCTTTTTTTCTTTTTCTTTTTTTTTCTCCTCCTGCAAGCGAGTATGAGATTAGAACAACTTAATGAAAAAAATTCTGGATCGGTTCGCTCAATTAGGCTGATCTTGTTAAAGTTGACTTTGGCATGGAAACTTATTCAATCTATTCAATGGCTAATCGCTTGTTAACGCCTGACAGATAGGCTTTGTTTATGGTATCAGGGCAGGAATCAAGAAAAATAAATGTCGAAAGGATTGGAGGGGGAAAAGGGAAAAAATTACTGACCCTTGCTTTCTTCGCTAATACTTATAATTATCGAATTACTGCTTTTATTTTTACTCCTCTTTATTTTGTTTGCTTTTCTTTTCTCTCATTCGTTAATAAAATAAAAAGCAGAGGGAAAATATTTATTAACAAAAATAAATCGTCCAATGAAAAAAAAAGTACTTAGCTCGGAAGCTCATTTGTTTAGATGCGCATGGCAGGTATTTTTCTCTTCCTTTATGCCAGCTTTACCTCTAAGGTTGCTTTATTTCTACTCTCCCTTGGATAAGCTAGTTGACTGAGACTTTCGAATCTTTTCACATCTATTTAAGCTATCAGGGGCCCACATCTTGTGGGCCTGACGTGGATGGCGACCACGAGCTGCCCGAGCTGGGACAGACAATCTTTCAGTGATTTGTATGTCTGTCTCTTCCTTCCTCTTTTCAACAGGCGTCAGACCGTACCATGGACCGGCCTGGCCTATTTCTTCCGGTCGCAAAAACGCTTGATAGGGTTGGAGGAAAATAGTGAGGTTTTTCTTTTTCTTCTTCCGCCGACCCCGCATCGCGGGAAAAAGGCGAGGACAGAAGAAAGATATGATTAAATACGAGCCCTGGGCCCTATTTCATAAAGCTGAGAATGACAGATGACAATTTGTCGAGTTCCTGTTTCATAAAAATCAGCTCTTGACATAATTGTCAAGTAAAAATATGTCATAACAATTTGTCACTTTTTGGTTTCTAGGCTGACAGGTGAATTTTGACAATTTGTGATTTTTTGTGAGTTTTTGGAGCGATAATTGTCGTGATAATTTTTTTTTTTGTTTGACAATTGTAGAAAAATTCTGACAGGGAGTGCAAGATGTGTCGTATAACCTAGAAACTATTCACATTTCGGGTTTTATTTACACAGAATTGATCAAAAGGAAATAATATTAAAGTTATATCATATATTTAATAAAATAATCTAATTTGCAATCAGGGACGGATTAAAGGGGGGGGGGGGGTGGAGACTCAAATTACGGTGTAGGACTGAACTAAGGGGTTGAAATTACGAACGCAAGCCTTGTTTATTTATTTATTTTTTTTGCATTTTACTTGCTGTCATACTGACTGCTTTACTCTCTCGGCCACTTTGCTTTTTGATATTTCGAAGCTTTAGTAAGCTACTTAAATGCACAATTTTTTTTTTTTTAATGTCATTTATAAATTGTAAAAAATTTATAATTAAAAGTAATTTCCCAGAGAGCACAGTACGTCTTATGTACGTACATAAGACGTACTGTGCTATCTGAGTTATTAGTTTAAAAAAAGTTAGTTTATATTCAGATTTTTAAGCCAATGACAGCGTGACATGTCTTTTGAAGGAAAACAGCCTATTATTGCTATCTAGCAACTGAAAAAGTACATCAGCAAAGTACTAGTACTCATTGGCCGATTTTGATTAAAAGCTTATTTTCACATCCTAGGGAGGTGCCTAACTTAAATATAAAATTTCAAACACCTAGCTCAATTCCTTCATGCTTTTGACTTTTCTATATATTTGAAAACTTGAATAATTAAAAGGATAATTTATAATCCTCATTTTTTGACTAAAAAAAAAAAAAACACGGTTATACCTCAAAGAAATAGGCTCGTTTATATTTATTTATTTTTTATTTTTTTTTTGGTAATGTTTTCCAAACAAAATTCATAATTTACGAGCGAAGCGAGTGAATGCAAATACATGACAGTGCGTCGCTTAGTATAATGCACACATATGCGGCGACACGAATTAACCCAAAGTTAAATTAGTACAGCGTGATTTGAGTGGGAGTAGTAGTAGCACTAGCAGTAATAGTGATAGCGAGAAGGGAAGAAGATAACCAGGAGAGGGAGGGCCAAGTTATAGCTAAAAGGACGGGAGAGAATTCCGAATTTCAGAATTGCGAACCCCGTTGTGAGGGGTCCTGAAGGTCCTCAGGGAAGAGAAGGTGAAGGGAGGGGGGGGGGGTGGACGCCCGCTTATCGACCTGTGTGCATGCAGCAAGCCAGCTCCACCCCCCTCTAACCCACTCTGTATATATCCTCAATAAAATACATTTACGTAGGCCTATATAATCCAAAATCCTGATCACGATTTCGACTCAATTATAAGCGCAGGTAGTCTCAAAACTTAATGATAAAACAATTAAAACAAGTTTTTAAATTATAAAAACATAATTTTTGATTATATTTAACTAAATTATGCCAACGCCATTCACTATGAAGACTGAATTTTATAATTAAAAATCTGATGTGACTGGTCGCACCAGATTATTTTGTTTCGAGATATATTCTATTCAGTTGCCCTTAGCACCTAAGTTCCAAACTTGATTCATAGATTCATAGATGCAGGGGCGGCGCGTCCACTAGGCGAACTAGGCGGTTGCCTAGGGCGGCAACCTGGAGAGGGCGGCAAAAAGGGGAAAAAAATTTAGGTTCCACAAGCGACACTCGAAAAAAATTTTGTTCCGCGGGAGGCAAAAATTTATCGTCTCTAAAAAAAAGCTAAAAAATTTTTTTCGGACGGGAAAAAATTTAAAAAATTTTAGTTCCGCGCAAGAGAAAATGTTCCGCGGGCGGCAAATTTTGGTTCCGCGGACGGCAAAAAAATTTTGTGTCTCTAAAAAAAAGGTAAAATATTTTTTCGCTCCGTGGGCGGCACACGGGGAAAAAATTGGTTCCGCGAAAAAAAAAAAAATTTCGCAGAAAAATTTTTGAGATCAGGGAAAATTTTAAGGAGGGGGCGGCAATTAAAATTTTTAAAGTTTTTTTTTGGGGGGGGGCGCAAAAAAATATCTTGCCTAGGGCGGCAGAATAGCTTGCGCCGGCCCTGCATAGATGCAATATTTCGATTCGGACTGAAGAAGAGACATTAAATACGAAGTCAGGTTAATAATTCAGTGACTTTTTGAATTTTCCGCCTCTTAACTGAAATGGCAACACTGCTCCTGTCAGCAGGCAACTATCAGCTGACTCCTGTCGAAATTTGAACCAGCTTTTTAGTTTTTGTTTGTCATCCATTAATAGCAGACTACCTCGTTATTTGAGAAGACAATGCAGGACAATGCGCACACATATGTGCAGTTTCCATGGCAAAAATCCATGAATTGGGATACGAATTGCTCCCTCATCCGCCCTATTCTCCGGATTTAGCCCCGAGTGACTATTTCTTGTTTCCAAACCTTAAAAAATGGCTCGGCGGAAAGAGAGTTGAATCCAAAGATGAAATCATCTCACAAACAAATATCTATTTTGATGTCCTCGACAAATCTTATTTTTGGAAGGGATAAAAAAATTGGAGAAACGTTGGACAAAGTGTATAGAGCTCAAAGGAAACTACGTTGAAAAATAAAATAATTTTTTATCCAAAAAGTTGTGTTTCATTCAAAACGTCACCGACTTATTGACCTGCCCACAAAAAATCTAGTGTGACACAATTTTCAATTACCGAAGGTGAGAAAGTGTGTTCTCTGCAACCAGTTAGTCTAAGATGTCTAAAGATTTAGCATCTATGTTGGTAATATATTAATCAGGGGGTCATCTCTTAAATAAAATTAAAAAAAAAAAAACTTTTCTCTCTTTCTGAATTGAAAAAATTTCGTGATAAACTGGATCTTACCAAATAAATTTTTACTTTAATCTCATTATTTTCCATTCTAATAGATTATCCCTCGACTCCAGGACTTTATTTTTTAAGCCCTTCTACTCAAATGGGCTTTCGTTAATGAGATTCTCTGAGAAGAGAAATACTTTTTAATTATGTTTAAGTATAAAATGGTAAAAAGATTTGATTTAGTAATCAGAGTTCTTCACAAGCGTGTCTTTGAGCGCTCTCCATCCGAGTTCGGCCTTGACTTATCTTTCTTAACAATATCGATCAATAGCTGTGGCTCTCTGACTGACCTCGACCCGGATCATTATTATTAAGCCAGGGACTACAGAGGTGACCGAGATGAGACCATTAAATATCAATTTATAATAGGAATTCGTAGATCAATCAACTGTTTTTTGATATTGGAAAAAAATACAAATTAAAATGAATTAGTTTTGTTAAAAAGATAAAAGTTAGGATTTTTTTTTTTAATCCCAAAGGATAGAAATGGATCCGGGGAAATAGGGCGGTGCTAATCTTGTCACGTGACATGTCACAAAGCATCTCCTCTTTCTCTTTTTCTCTCTCCTGTTTCTTCATGTTCTTTTCTCTCTCTTCTATTCGTCGTCCATAAAGTTAAAAATTCCCCTTTGTGACCCTATGGTTAAAGAATATATGACTCACTTACCAGCCACTCAATCCTTTCTCATTCCATTTGCCAGGCCGTTCATCTATCCACCCTCTCTTTTGCTCAATTTCCATCATCTTGCCAAACCAAAAAGATGTAAATTCTTCAATTTTTTTTTTCTCTTTTTCTTAAGTTGACTCTATTCATGGTTCAGATTAAATTGGGTGTTACATTCTTTAGAAGAGACCAATTGCGGAAAATTTTGTCGCTCGCTTCTAAAAAAAAAAGAATTATTCATTCTTGAACCAATTTTAATTAAGATTTGAGAGAATAAAAAATTTACTATTTGTAATCAAAACACAGTGGTGATTCACAATTTGACTGATACTAATTCTTCAAACTACCCATGGATACTCATAGAGAATTTTTTCAGTGGGGGGGGGGGGATTAAAAAAATGTTTAATCATCAAGTGGAACATCACCCGGTTGCTCTGGGTATAACACAATTTAATTTAATATATAAACTAACCTCTGAAAAAACCTCAGCAGCAGAGAGGAAAAATTACAATCATTATTTTTGTATAAATTATAAATAAATAAATAATTGGCCTCCACACACACCCCTACAACCAGCCGATCCACCCACCGATGTGGTGACATACAGTAAAGTAGATGGCAAATGAGAACGTGAGATGTTGGAATTCTAGTGCAATAGAACTGCTCCGGGGCCTTAGTGTATTAAAAATTAAAATAAATAAATTAACAAATAAAATAATACAATGATTTTTTTTTAAATTCTTTATTTACCGGCTGTGAACCCAAGGTCATTCAGCCCTCCATATAATATACAATGATACAAGGAAGGCATCAGGAGCAGCCAAAAATTAAAGCCTCCGATTTTTGACAATTAACGAGACTTTTCTGGTCAACTTTATTTTCCGAACATCAGTCTTTCAAAATGTGAGCCTATATGTACCGAGGTTGTTATAATCTCAAGTAAACAAACTGGGAACACGATAGGAATTTCAAATAATAAGAATCTGGTGTGACTGGCGCACAGCACACAATTTTCTCTTACCTTCGGTAAACGAAAGTTGTGTTCTGTGCTTGTCGCACCATATTTTTCTTGTCGACATATACCTGGTATTTAGTTTCCGACAGTACGGAACATTCGAATTTCAAGATGTAAAATTTATAAGTGTGGGAAAATATTTATATTTTGTTACCATGGCAACCATTTCTTCTATCTTTTCTATGAAGCACAAGAGTAAAGTGGTCTTCAGAAGATTTCAATGGCAAAATGAGAATATACATTTTAAAGAGCATCTAAAAATAATTGATTTTTGAATTTAAAAAAAGATCTAATATTGGAGGTTTTTTTCTATAGCTGTGTAGTTGATGTAGTAGGATAATAAAAAGAGAGAGCAGCTAGTTTTCTTTTCTTTTATTAAACCCTCATTGCTGACGTTTCGGTCCTGTTTAGGGCCATCTTCAGAGCTATTAATATAGAACAATACACAATGGTCATTAAGAAATGCGTACAGACTTATATAAATTAGGTGAATATTTACCATTAGGGTTGTCAATATAAATTTTAATTTCCATATTTCACCTATATTTAACATAGTTGGTCGATTTTATAACAATATATATTATGATAAGTAGGTGAGATATTTTATAATGGTAAAGTCTGCGAGTAAAATTCTGTGACTGTTCTATCGAGTTTAGTTTATGAATGAGGAGAAAGAGAGACACCTCCACGGCTAGCCACCGGACTCTTACCCCCTCCACTTTATTAGTAAATGAATGCAACTATCTTTTTAAGAGACATGCGTAGAGAGCCACAGTTGAATTATAGTCTCTTTTAAAATTAATTGTCTCATTAATAAATATATGAATGGCTTCCAATGTAAGTCGTTTTTGGTAGTTGCATTCCTTTTCCAAGATGGTAGCATTTTCGAAATCAAATGTGTGCCCCTCACCGATTGCATGGGCCGACAAGGCAATGTGGGTCTCTTGATTTTTAATATTTGTTTTGTGTTGAGAGAGACGACGAGATAAATACTGCCTTGTCTGACCAATATAGCTTAGATTACAATCGGCGCAGGGCACTTTGTATACCACACTGGATGTATTAGAGAGGGGAGTGGGTGTTTTATTGTTAAATAAAAATCCAAGTGTGTTTGGAGGTTTAAAAGATATTTTTATGCTACTCTAATACATCCAGTATGGTATACAAAGCCCTGCGCCGATTGTAATCTAAGCTATATTGGTCAGACAAGGCAGTATTTATCTCGTCGTCTCTCTCAACACAAAACAAATATTAAAAATCAAGAGACCCACATTGCCTTGTCGGCCCATGCAATCGGTGAGGGGCACACATTTGATTTCGAAAATGCTACCATCTTGGAAAAGGAATGCAACTACCAAAAACGACTTACATTGGAAGCCATTCATATATTTATTAATGAGACAATTAATTTTAAAAGAGGCTATAATTCAACTGTGGCTCTCTACGCATGTCTCTTAAAAAGATAGTTGCATTCATTTACTAATAAAGTGGAGGGGGTAAGAGTCCGGTGGCTAGCCGTGGAGGTGTCTCTCTCTCTCCTCATTCATAAACTAAACTCGATAGAACAGTCACAGAATTTTACTCGCAGACTTTACCATTATAAAATATCTCACCTACTTATCATAATATATATTGTTATAAAATCGACCAACTATGTTAAATATAGGTGAAATATGGAAATTAAAATTTATATTGACAACCCTAATGGTAAATATTCACCTAATTTATATAAGTCTGTACGCATTTCTTAATGACCATTGTGTATTGTTCTATATTAATAGCTCTGAAGATGGCCCTAAACAGGACCGAAACGTCAGCAATGAGGGTTTAATAAAAGAAAAGAAAACTAGCTGCTCTCTCTTTTTATTATCCTACTAAAAAAAGATCGTTGGAGCAAATTTTGGGAAAATCGAAAAAAAAAACTGAAAAAGTGCATCAGTAAAGTACTAGTACTCTTTGGTCGATTTTGTTCAAAAGCTTCGTGTCACGTCCCAGGGGGGTGCCTAACTTAAATATAAAATTTCAACCTCCTAGCTCAGACAGACACACACAGACAGACAGACCATGTCGCGAAAACCATTTTTTTGGATTCAGGGGACCTCAAAACGTGTATATCCATCAAAATCTCGACATTGAATTTTTGACATGAAACCAATACTTTCTCTATATATTAACATATATAGAGGTAAGAAAAAAGTAATAATAATAAAAGTACCGTCTAAGCAACCAAATTAAAACATATGTTCAAAAGTAAGATTCTACACATGTATATTAAAGATTTCAGACAATTTTTTATTCCTTTGTAGCTTTTGTAAAAAGAGCCTTTTTTCATTAGAAAAATATTTATTAATATTTTACTTTTAATTATCTTTAGAATCTTTAAAAAATACCGGAAAAGTCAAGTTAATTTGCAAATAAATCTTATAATAATGAAGCAATTTGTATTACTTATACTAATTCATCTATTAGCTTTTTTTAGAGAGGGGAAATTTTAATTAAATTCCTCTTAACATTAATTTTATATTTAAAAAAAAAAATGAATTCACTCTAATTTAAGGTTCTAGTTTGATACACTTTAGAGTTTTAGAGTTTACAAGGGTAGAGAGGGGAAGGGGAGGGTGAAACTGAGAAAGTAATGAAAGGAGAGAAGGAATCAAGAGAGAGAGAGAGAGAGAGAGATAAAAAGAGCAAGAAAGAAAAGAGAAGCGATGTGGTTGTCAGTTTTGCCAACTTTCAACACAAAACTCGCCCTGGCGCTTGCTTCCATTTATTAAAATTTCATGAAATAATTTTCCCACCCCTTCCTCTACTCGTTTTTCTCTCTTCTCAGTTTGCTTGCTATCTGTTTCTATCTATTTCTTCTTGTTCCTTTTCTTTTATAAAACAAATTGGAACACAATTTATAGTCCTTCCATTAAAACCATACAGTATTTCATACAAAAGCAGAAAAATATATTATTAAATTATTACACTTGCTTAAAAGTGTGTTATATACACTGTAAAAAAAAATATGAATTTTCATTCATATCTCATAAACTTTGGTGGTTTAATTTTAATAGACCAGGATATGAGCTAAAATTAATATACAAGTATATGAATAAGTATCGCTTTAAAAAAAATATGAATTTTCCTTCTTTTTTCATATACTTTTCGTAGTTTAATTTTAATACACCCAGGATGTGAAATAAAATTAATATAAAAGTTTATGAACAAATTACCAACTTTTAAACTTATCTTTTTCTTTGTGTGCCGCCAAATTTTGAAATCGTTAAAAGTGTACCGCGACAAGTTGAGAATCACTGGTCTAAACGTTCTCAAATAACTCGACTACCTCAAGGAATTTTTATTAATATTATTTTATAATTATTTTAAGGAAACTTGAAATTATTCTTTTAAAATTTATTTCACAAATCTAAATTTTTTAAATTCTGGTTTGAAATTCGCGCTCTAAACTATTTAAATATTTATGAAGTATTTTAAAATCATACTAATTAAATAATTTTTATAAAATAATTCAACTAAATAGCTATAAAAATTAAAATTAAAATTAACAATTTCACCAAAATAATTAATTTTAAAATATACAAAAATTGGTTAGGTTGGCACCAGAGTTGGGTTTTATACACAATTTTGCAGTTTTATACAAAAATTGCGGATAAAACTTGTATAAAATGTATAAAACTTGGATGCGCATGCGCAAACCCGACGAGAAAGGAAGTTCAAATAAAATTTCATTTTTCAATTATTAACATTTTGATTATATTATTCACTAAATAAAAAGCAAACAACATCGTCAATGCTTTAGAACATTATAAAATATGAAAAGCTTTTTAAGCTGTTTTTTTCAGGGTGAGAGAATTGGTTTTTTACAGTTTTATACCTTTTTATACATCGGCCTAGTTTTATCCGCGATAGTTTTATACATGTATAAAACCGTGCATTATACTCGGCGGGATAAAACTTGCCAACTCTGGTTGCCAGCAAATTCTGTTTTTGAAGTAGCTGATTTAACGCATAGATAATTGAACGTGTATTATTATTTAAAATGAAATATAAATAAAAAAAAAAAAACAAAAAAAAAAAAAAATATTTAATCAATATATTGGAACATTTTACTAACAAAATCGTAAGTATTGAATTTGAATTTTTTCATTGAAATTTTTTTTTTCTCAATTTCAAATCAATTAGTTTGTCTTTTTTCAGGTGAGGTTAGTTAATACTCCAAGCAGGGAATAAACCAGGATTTCTTCTCAAAGAAGATGAAAATCGACATATTTTTTGTATTAAATAATTAAAATGATTTGTATTTGTGTTAAATTTACCTGGAAATGTATAAAAATTTATTTTTTGATACAAATTTATTATTTTAATACTTTAATTTGTTTTATTATTTAGTAAAATTGTATATTTTAATATAATATAATTTTTTTTTAATAAATAAAAAATAAAATAAATAAAAAAAACTATTATTTCACCTAGACCACTCACTCTCCCTCAAAACTATAAACTCGTAAGGACTTTAATTTTTGTTTATTAAAGCTTTTGTGGTTTGAAATATTATTATTAGGAGAATTTTTAATTATAGACCACATATTTGTATTAAATATTTATTAAAAATAAATATATTTGTACAGTATTTATATATTTTTAATAAATATTTAATACAAATATGTGGTCTATAATTAAAAGTTCTCCTACTTTCATTTTTCAGAAAAAAGTATATTATTTCTCATAAACCCGTAATTTAAATTTCATATACCAAAAATGAATTTATTCATATACCCGAAAATGAATTTTTTCATAAACCCGTAATTTAAATTTCATATACCAAAATGAATTTATTCATATACCCGAAAATGAATTTTTTCATATACCCGAATATGAAAGTTCATTTTTGGTATATGAATTTCTCATATACCCAAATTGAATATTCATAAACAGTTTGTGTAACAGACTTCCTATACATGTATGAATATGGCTCGAAAATTTTTAACAGTGT
>JAKCPI010009240.1:0-50747 GCA_023213315.1 Euborellia annulipes | reverse complement strand
TAACACACGAATGGTTGAGTATAAGCAGGCATAGAATTCATGATATTTTTTTCAGTTGAAAATTTCCAAAATAAGTTTTATTGAAAAATACAGAATCCCTCTGTCTGTAGAAAGTTGGGTGTTGTGCGACCAGTCTCATCAGATTTTTTTAATTTCAAGTCACTCGGCTGGTGAGCCCATTTTGACTTTGAAATCTCTATATAGCAGTATAATTTCTCTATATATGTATATGTCCACATGAAAAGTTAACAAATATTCATCGGGGTCAAAATTGAGTTTTTATGCTTTCTGTACAGAACACATCCTGATGAGCAAGCCAGCGTTTTTAAAATTTTTTTTTATCCTTTTTTGTTTGGAAGATATGAATTTTAAAATTTTGGTTATGAAAAATCTAGTTATGAGAAAAATGAATTTAGAGTTTTTTTTTTTTTTTAATTTTTTTATATAAAATACATCTATTCTGATGAATTGAATATTTCATCATATAAGATGAAGAACTAGAAAATCAGTAATAAAAAAAAATCTATTTTATTTAATCGGTTCTCCTGAAAATTTAGCCCAGTACCTTTTCATGTGGACGGTCACATATATATAAAGAGAGAACAAACAGACTGACTTTACAGCCTAAACTGAAAGGGGTAGAAGGCTGTAATTTGGCGTGTATATTACATTTGTGGCCTCATTTAAGAAGCAATTTTTCGAAATTCCAATTTTAAGGGCCCAAATGGTTATTTATGGGTAAAATGGGTTTACACTAACTTTTAAACCAGAAGATATCAATTTGCTATCTTCGCTAAAACCTTCTTCCTTAGAAGAAAATCTAAAATTATGGTTTCAGGGTTTTTTGAAATTCGGCCCCTAAGTACCCCAAATCGCCAATTTGGGGAAAAAATAATATATTATTTGAATCAAATACACATATTATTTGAATTTTAATATTCCCTTTAATGACTTTTAAACGATAATACAGTAGATAGCAATATAAAGATATAGAAATAAAAATAGAAATATTTTGCTATTTGAAACTTCGCTAATTAAAAACTGAAATTGAATAAAATTCAACGAAAAGGTTCACCTTTTCAAAAGATTTATAATAAAAAGTTCAGATGGAATATCGAGAGGTAGGCCTACCAAATATTAAACAATTGCTTGCAGAAATTACTTTTTGTTTGTTGATAGATAGGCAATCCAATCCAAGGGCCTAACTCATTATTGGATTTTTCGATTAATTACTCTAATCCAAAATCATCTAGCTTAAAGGGATTTCTGGAATTAATCCAACACTAAGTTGTTTACGTTTAATTAAGCAAAAATTAATTTCTTTTAATATGTTTACGCTCTTGGAATATATGGAAGAACTAATCCAATTAACTATTATTTATTAAAGTAATAGATATTTTCGAAATATTATTGTACAATACAATTGGTTTGACAAGTTCTCTCTTCCAAGTATCGTCATTTTCAACTCAATAAACGTTAATTAAGATATCACAAATCCCCCACCGCCCTACAACTTGGAAAGTTTTATTATCCAATATTTTATCCCAATTATTTTTAATATCCTCTCACGTTTAGTTTGCCATTAGAACTGAGTCTGACCGCCTTTTTTTTTATAGCCCTTTGGGAATGATGTATTTGCACGCAGACCACAAGTAAGAACGCAACTGGCGATTTGTCTGATTCGAGTTAAATCGAATTAAATTTTAATGGAGCTAGATTTTTAACCCCTTTTAGTTAAAACAAAATTTCAAATAGTAGGTGGGTTCATCTAATTTGAAATCTAATAATAAAACTCTTTTATACAACAGCAACTATTGATCCAATATATTGGAATAGAATAGCTAGCTAACTCATTATACAATCCAAAAGTTTCTCAACTTCATTGGCTGTTAACTAACTCCTTTATTTAGATAGAAAAAATTCGATAAAGAGTTTTTCAGGGTTAAAAATTAAACAAACCATATTTCTATTGGTAACTTTTTAAGAGAGGATATTATTTACTAAACAGCTTTTAATATAAAGTTTTGTTATTATAATTCGTAAATATATTTTTTATATAATATTATTAAATTATCATGTTGTTGACATTTTTACTTCCCTGATCCCATGGATCAATGATTCGAGTACAATACAAATAAAACTGCAACAACATTCCGAAAAATGGCGTGTTATGAGAATCCGTGTTAAAAGAAACTACCTAGAAGAGTGAATGAGTCATGTGTAAACTTCTGAAGATGACACACATAGTGTCGAAATACTAATTAAGTCAATAAAATAAATTGAAACAATTAACCTAGTGTATAATTTTATATTTCCTATATGAATTTTTCAACTAGTGCCAACGGTCGCCAGTATCAATTTATCAATAATAGAAGATCAAGGGCAAAAATAGGAGTTGAATTGAAATAATTAATAAAAATTAAAATTCTCCTAAATGTATTGTATTATTTTTTATTTTAGGGCCGGTTGCTTCATATCTAATTAACTAGCCTCGAATAAGCTAATTGACTATGACTTTCATTTGCTTCTTTTCACATCTAGTTAAGCTAATCAAATGATTAAATAAGAGTTCAGGCCGATGTTATTTAGTTAAGACCCAAAGTTCAGTAGTAGTACTCAATAGTATATTTTCTATGGCCTCCAATGGTCGAAAATTTAGCCACGATGTACCAACCAAAGTTCGGTATAAATGGCCGCCCCACCCCCACCGGATCCAGCTCGCGAGCCAACTCGCTAATGTATGGGGGGGGGGGGCCTTAAGGCTTAGGTGTTTATTTGTTTTTTTTTTTTGAATTATGAATCACTTAATTGTATTTCTTCTTCTATTTAAGGAATTTTTATCTTCTTTATTTTTTTTATTTTGGGGACTCCTGATTGAAAACGCTTGATCTATTCAACAATTCTCATTTGTGTCCTTTCCATTTAGAATTGATTCTTTTTCTTGATGGACGTGTGAGACTATTAAATTGTAAAATCAAATTGAAATCAATATTCATAAGACACCTATATTACAAAGTTAAGAGCTATCAGCTTTAAATTAATTTCCATTAAATTTTTCCGATAAATTTTTTACCAATATCTCCTTCGTTTTATAGAAAGGATTTTCAATATCTTGCTAATAATTTCATTTATTACTTTGATCAAAATGCATGATGTGCAGCTTCCTCTAACTTGGTCCTTTTTATATATTAAACTATTGATGAGAATGAATGCCTTTTGTGATCTCTCTCCTCTCTTTTGAACTCTGCGATTTTAATCACATCCTCTTCAATCGTGGAACCTTAACGTAAGATAGTGAATGTCGGTCACGAATTTATCCTTGAATATTGATCCATTTAGGGACCCGAATTCTACTAAAAATAGACGCAACTATAAAATTAAAATACTTTTTTTTTAAAATAATGTCAACTGTTCGCTTCTCATTCAGATCTTTAACATTTATTTATATTTTTCAAAGATCGAAAAGCCATCAATATGGTTTAACTTTTATCTTGTCCTATTATTGAATGTTTCTTAGATGCCTATATTACTCCCGAAACAGAAAAAAAACTTGTATTTAAAAAATCTGATGGATATACACGTTTTGAGGTCCCCTGAATCCAAAAAAGTGGTTTTCGCAACATGACCTGACTGTGAACAAAATATCTCAAGCATAGGCGTAGCCAGGGGAGGGTTTTGGGGGTTCAAACCCCCCCCCCCATGGGACTTAAGTCATGACTAGATATTTAAAAATCTGGTGTGACTGGCGCACAGCACACAACTTTCTCTTACCTTCGGTAATCGAAAGTTGTGTTCTGTGCTTGTCACACCAGATTTTTTGTGTCGACATATATTTAGTTCCCGACAGTACGGAACATTGGAATTCAGATGTAAAATTTATAAGTATGGGAAAATATTTATATTTTGTTACCATGGCAACCATTTCTCCTATCTTCCCTATGAAATACAAGAGTAAAGTGGTCTTCAGAAGATTTCAATCGCAAAATGAGAATATACATTTGAAAGAGCATCTAAAAAATAATTGATTTTTGAATTTAAAAAAAAATCGTTGGAGCAAATTTTGAGAAAATCGAAAAAAACTGAAAAAGTACATCAGTAAAGTACTAGTACTCTTTGGCCGATTTTGATTAAAAGCTTATTTTTCCGGTCCCGGGTGGTGTTTAACTTAAATATAAAATTTCAACCTCGTAGCTCAATTCCTTCATGCTTAAAATTGAACACACACCCACACACCCACACACCCACAGACAGACCATGTCGCGAAAACCACTTTTTTGGATTCAGGGGACCTCAAAACGTGAAGATCCATCAAAATCTCGACATCGAATTTTTGACATGAATCCAATACTTTCTCTCTATATATATATTACATATATACATAGGTAAGAGAAAGTAATACAAATTATATTTCAGATAGGGTATGAGAAAGTAAAATATAATAATTTACTCTAGCTAAAAAAACAAGCCAAAATGATTTATAAATACTCTAAAATAATCTTAAATTTTTGAAAAAAATTTCTTGATCCCCCCCCATCAAAAATTTCTGGCTACGCCAATGATCTCAAGAAAGAAAAGAGCTAGGAGGTTGAAATTTTATATTTAAGTTAGGTGACGTGACACGAAGCTTTGGAACAAAATTAGCCAAAGCGTACTAATACTTTACTGATGTACTTTTCAGTTTTTTTTTTTTTTTTTTGATTTTCTCAAAATTCGCTTCAACGATTTTGATTAAAATTCATAAATCAATTTTTTTAGATGATCTTTAAAATCTGGTGTGACAAGCACAGAACACACCTTTTGATTATCGAATGTAAGAGAAAGTTGTGTGCTGTGCTACCAGCTGTTTTTATATAATTAATTATATAATAGTCTATATTTATTTTGATTAATCACTTTCATTTAACAGCCAGATTTAAAAATTTAATTTAATTAGGGTTAGTTTTAGTTTAAGGGCGTTTCGGCCGTAAAACGGAAATGTGGTCATGACCCTCTTGGAAATCGGAAATAGCTGATGTAATTCTAATATGACAAATTCGATCATCATTTAGAAGTGACTTTCCTTTAATCGCCTAAAAAAAAAAAAAAAAATTCATCTTTAATTCTGCTCAGTTTAATTTATATTTTATCGTTTTTTTATTTTTTAACCGATTAATAAATTAATTCACATGATTAAATCATTTGATCCTGATGAACTAAACTGAATGACCTTGCCGCCTAAAGGTGGTGTTTGAACTTGATTGGTTGGAATATTTTCTCAAAGGACAAACAAATAAACACCTCTCTGTTGATAAACTACAATGAAAAGCGGAAATGTGCAAATTGGATGCTGATTGATGATTAGAGAAGCAATTTATTTGCAAACGTTCAGTCTGTTCCGTGCCAATAAGGAACATGGATGGCTCTTGATTAGTTCAAAACAAGTGGGTGACAAAAAAAAAAAAACAAAATGAAGATTCGTTGGTGCCCTCCAAGTCCAAGAGCTCCAAGAGGCTTTTTTCGATGGTGTCTGCAAACTCAGGAGTGGCGGTGGGAGGTAGATACTTGAGAGAACACTTCAACAGCCCCACTTTAAACTAAAACACCCTCTTATTTTTGTTTCTTATTTTGCCTTTCAATTTATTCAACTAAATCGTTGACATTTTTAACACAAAGATCATTTTCATATTTTTTCCAATTATTATATCATAAACGAAACCCATGCGACCGAGAGTTAAGACATAATTAATAAAGATAGAGTTGAAAGCCAAATTTGGGAACTCAGGTAATAGTTTTATCTGAATACTACCTTCGTTAATTCCGAACTAAATTACCAAATATTTCCTAAAGAGAATATGAAATCAAAAAGCCATCTGAATTCATCTTCTCAAAGTTATTTTAAGAAAAGTAAATTTATAGCTGGATGAAATTTGTTGATGAGTGGCAGGATGAAGAAAAGAAAAGCAGCTAGCATTTATTTAAGGCCCATTATACTAACGTTTCGGTCTCGGTCGAGAGCATCTTCAGAGCTATAACATAGCAAGGATAAGGACAAATTTTAAAATTTCATTTTAACATGTTAGTATTCTCCCGAGCGAGACCGAAACTTTAGCCCAATGGGCCTTAAATAAATGAAATAAATGTTAGCTTCTTTTCTTTTACTTCATCCTGCTACTCATCAACAAAATTATTCAGACGGTCGCAAATTATTTTTCTTAAAAAAAGAAGAAAGGAATACATTTTTTTGAACTAAAAACGAATTTTGACTTGAATAAAATTGACAAAATCTCCTCCTGAAATATGGAAAATTGAAAATAACCTCATCCCCACTTACCGTCACAAAGGGCCAGTTCGTGACCATATAACGGTCTATGGGATGGGAACCCATCCTTAAATTAAAAACATTCAATGAGTCATAGATGTCAAAATATAAAAAATGTTTTCTCTCTTCTCTACTAAACAACAACAAATAGATTAATCATAATTATACAGACAAAACTAATTTCGAATATTGTGTGATTTGTTTAAAATATAAATCAGTTATTATTTCCTACTACCCCTGAGCCACTCACTATACGAATGAAAAATTTTTATAATTAATTTTTCATTAATTTTACAAATTAAAATTTTCAATTTATGGGAGAAGTAGAAAATTATAAGTTAAAGTAGAGGTTTGATCGAACGCAACGCTTTTTACTTTCTCTTATCTCTATTTATGTTAATATATATAGAGAGAAAGTATTGGATTCATGTCAAAAATTCGATGTCGAGATTTTGATGGATCTTCACGTTTTGAGGTCCCCTGAATCCAAAAAAGTCGTTTTCACGACATTGTCTCTCTGTGTGTTTGTGTGGGTTCAATTTAAACCATGTAGGTAATTGAACTAGGTGGTTGAAATTTTATATTTAAGTTAGACACCTCCTTGGAGCGTGAAAATAAGCTTTTAATCAAAATCGGCCAAAGAGTACTAGTACTTTACTGATGTACTTTTTCAGTTTTTTTTTCGATTTTCTCAAAATTTGCTCCAACTTTTTTTTTTAAATTCAAAAATCAATTATTTTTTAGATTCTCTTTGAAATGTATATTCTCATTTTTCTTGTTTAAACAACTTTTTTCTCATTCACCTGACATTCACACACACTTACACACTTTTCGGAAACTTAGGCCATTTAAGACTTCAAACGATACTCGTATCTATATAATATATATTTATTTGGGGTCCAGGCATTTATTAAGCCATTTGGTATCCAAATGGCTAAGATAAAATTCGGGCTGCCTGAGGTCCGAACCCGCGACGTTGGTATGCGAGGTTAGCCGCAACCTCTACGCCAATCCCCGAGGGTATTCTCATTTGCATGAAATCTTCTCACCCCATCCCCACCACTTTTTTTTATTATTTTTTAACACTCACACTTTTTCTAATTCACACTCACATTTACACACTCATTCACACAGGCTTTTCGAGTTCAACTTAGGCCATTTAGACATTAAACGATATCCGTTGTAAGCTCTTGGCCAAAGAGAGATAGATAGGAGGGATAACTAATTTAACTTTAAACTAAATTGAAGGCTTTGAACAGAATGCGAACTATTGACGGAATGGGAAGTGAGATCTCTATCTCTGCTTTAAGAAACAGGGATATTAAAAGTAAAAATTTGTTTTTTAGTAGGTCTATAAACAACCAATTGTAAAATGTTCATTTTATTTATACAGTATTTAATTGGCAATTTTAATTTTTTCAAAGCCTTCGACAAACTTAATGATTGCCTTGAGCATAGACAACCCGTGCATCTTCAATGTTCTCATCTAGTTATCAGGCAATTTAGGACAATTTTGCTTTCCATTAATATATCAGAGAAGTCGAATAAATCGTCATTAGTAGCAAATTACATTTATCTTCTCTCCTTGCCTTCGACTATCTTAACAAAATGTGAAATGAAAAGCTAAATAAGTAAAAGAAATAGAATTAGAGAGTTGATATTTTAAAAGGTAGATGTTTATCTTTGGGAAATCTTAGATATAATTTTCCTAAATAATTGGCTAGTTAAATCAAAAGAACTCACGAATGTTGTATATAGAATAAATTTTGTCACTTTCAGATGCCGAAAAGAGCTTAAAAAAGTAAAAATTATCTTCTTTAAAAGAGTATATCAATTAAATTAAAAAGATTTAAAATAAATAAGGTCCGGGTCTAAATAGCCTCAGATTCCCAAAAAGATCTTAAAAAAAAAAAAAAAAAAAAATGAGCCAAGTCATACACTATAAAACTTTTTGATAAAGGAATTAATAAAAAAAAATTAGTGTGTCCCTTCTGTGGACGTGTGTATCCCTGTGTGTGCCTCAAGGTTCACTATGCAGACCTGCTGCGGTCGTGTGTATCCCTCGATCATTTTTTATCATTTTTACTCGGGTCTTTAAAAAATGAAAACTGATCCCCTGCTCAGCAACATGATCTTCTACATTCCACCTTTTAATATTTATCTTTAAAATGTATTTTTTTTTTTTTTTTTCTTTCATATTTCACCTTATTTTCCTGTTCCTCTCAAGATGTCATCCAAGAGAGAAAAAAAATTCAATTCTCCAAAAGCTATATGGATGTTGTCAATATTGCTGACAGATACATCGTCTTTGGTCCAAACTCTAAAGCTTTAGAAGCTTACTTGCTGCCACTATATTTCGTTCTTCTTCTAAAAACTCATCACATGAGTATATAGTGTAAAAGAGCATCGTCAAACTTTAAAAGAAATTTTATCTATTTAAGATATTAAAATGAAAAATACAATTTTTCTTTTCACGTTAATCTCTTTTTATTCTTTCTAAAATGAGAGGAGGGAAGTTTTTCAATCCATCAACTTTTAATACCTAGCATGCTTTATGAACATATTTTCCTTTAATAAATTTTTAAAAATATGTAAGAAATAATATCTAATTTGAATTTTTATGATTTCTTCATTTCAGGCATTCATCGTTTCCAAATCAAATTAAAATTAAATATTTTCCATAAAATTCTTTTTTTTTTAATAACCCCCCCAAAAAAAAACGGAGAAACCCCCCCCCGGGAAATGGGATAATCTGTGGGGAAAAAACGGAATTTCTGGGATTTCCCTTTTAGGGCACATACACAGACACACACTCACAAAGACAGACCATGTCGCGAAAACTTTTTTGAATTCAGGGGACCTCAAAACGTGAATATCCATCAAAATCTCGACATCGAATTTTTGACATTAATCCAATACTTTCTCTCTATATTTATGTATATTAATATATACATATAGGTAAGAGAAAGTAAAACACATTAGGCTAATATATAAATATTTCTCTTTTAAAAAATATATAATTCTCAAAAAAACTCAGTTCTCCCCTTCCTCTTTCCAAAATTTACTTTGCTTCTGATCGTGATCAATAAAAATGCAAATTGTATACTTATATCACGCTACCCGACTACTAAAATATAAACTACCATGGGTGAATAAAGGTTTTTTTTTTAAAAGGATCGTTTTGATAGTTCAACAAAAGAAAAAAGGATATGATCTCGATCGCATTAATCTCTTTTTTTTTACTTTTTTTATTTAATATAAAATTCACGACTTTTGGTCTGCGCATTCTCTTGATATATATTTTTAATTGAAAATAAAGTGACTAAAAGAGATTAGTGGGAAATGATCACGATAGCCATTGAAAACTCTTAAAAATACTTTATATCAGTATATTATTTTTTAATATTTTCTT
Organism: Euborellia annulipes; assembly: GCA_023213315.1. Taxonomy (NCBI): domain Eukaryota; kingdom Metazoa; phylum Arthropoda; class Insecta; order Dermaptera; family Anisolabididae; genus Euborellia; species Euborellia annulipes. Next base: position 41,037 of record JAKCPI010009240.1, on the reverse strand, counting down.
TGGCTGGAGACTGTGTATTTGGTGATGGGTAGGCAGCCAGGATTAGAAATAAAACACGAAATTTTATCTCATTCTACTCGTCGACGTTAGCACCCGAAACGTCGACGAGTAGAATGAGATAAAATTTCGTGTTTTATTTCTAATTCTGGCTGCCTACCCATCACCAATACTATTATTTTTTATATTAATCAGAATATTAAAATTTCTCAATTAAGGACAAATTTTATCGATTTTTCACGTCTAACATTAAAAATGTATACATAAAAAACACTTTTGACTTTGCCGACATCTGGTAGTCAGACGAAATTTCATTTTTTATCTCAATATCACTACCGTTTCCTCTCAGCCAGGATATTTAATTTAAGGTGATTTGAACCCCTATTAAATAGACTCATAAACAATCATTTTTGGAAAGATTTTGCATATCTACAAGGCGCTCTCGATAAGTGCTGCCTCTCGTGTGGGAGTTATTAACTATCTTAATGACTGAAGTTCTTATTGTGAGGCAGGGAACATGAAAAAGTTTCCCTAAGAAAATAATTTTTCTAAAAATTAATACAAAGTTTTTTTTAATTAATTAATTTCCATTTATTTGAATCTCTAAAATTTTAAAGGGGATGGATGAAGAAGTGGGAGTAAACAACGAATTTTATGTAAAGATTACAATTTATTATAGGCCTATTATTTACAGTGTGGATATCGATTTCTGCAAATTATAGTCATGGATGGGAAAAATTCTTTAAAAAGGATTAGCGATTCGATCCGCAGATCCAGGCAGGTCGGACACTCCGATCAGGCAATATGGCAAGCCCGGGCGTTCCGATCCGATAATCCGATCTGATTTAGAAAAAGGAACACTGTTCCGACTGACGAAATTTCAAATAAGAATGCCTGGACTCCAAATATATATATTATTAATATAACGGTTATATTCAGAAGTCTTATATGGCCTAAGTTGCCGAAAAGACTTGTGAATGTGTGTGTGAGTGTGAATGAGAAATAAGTGTGTGTTTAAAAAAAATAAAGGTATATCAATAGTAGAATACATATTTTATTTTTTAAAGGAAAAAAAAAACAATTTTACTGATAATACTTGTTTTACTAATATTATAGCCCCCTATAACTAAATATTGTATTTCTTCTCTTACTTTATAAATTAATTAAATGCTACTTTTTACTTTTAAATATTAATTATTGTTATTTTTTTTTACAGCCGCCGGAAAATGAGCTACAAAAAGGACTTGGCGGAGATCGAGTTCTCTCCGAACACCAACTTCGTGTTCAACGATCATTGCAAAAACTCAACGTCCCTGAATGGTACAAGAATTCGGCGGTGGCTAGAGATGGATTTTCATTGCATAAACCAGCAGGTCATCATCATCAAGGATGGCCGGGTTTAAGCAGTAAAACAACCAGCCTTTCCAGTCTCGGACATACAACAGCAAGGAGTCCAACTTCAGGAGGTAATAATATTTTTCAACAATGCCCAAATAAGTTTAGGAATTTTATTAAGACATTAACTTTACTCTAAATATTATATTTAATGATGTTTGATGCACATTGAATTTAAATTGTAGTTATACTTCAAAAGATGCGATCTATTCCCAAGGATCCATCCATTGTTGGGAAGGAAATCTCTGTTTAAAACTCTATTATCCATGTATAACACCTTCCTTTATGTTTTGCACTTCTTTATCAAGGGATGAGATTAACACATGATTACAAAATGTATATGTATTATGTATATCCCTAAAGCCTCAAAAAGAGGTAAGGGAATCAATAAATAAAAATAAAATATTAAGGGAGGCATATAGTTTATGCTCACTTACCACTATTTTCACAAAGTAAACAAAACTTATATAATATTTTAATAGAAAATGGCTTTTGATAGGGAAAAGATAAAAAAAATTATCAAAATAATTGACAGGTTTTCTATCAGAAAATATAATTTTTATCATAGCAGTAATTTAATTATCGCTTTATTTATTTTAAGATTTTTTTTTTTATAATATTTTGTTATCGTTGTCACCTTGTTGAATTTGTGTGGAGTTGTTCAAGTTTATTTTCAAAAAGATTTTTAATAATAAAAAAATCAAAATAAGTTAAAATTTAAATTAAATATTAAAAACGGTTCGAAAATTAAATAACAAATGTTGTTAATTGGTAAATGAGCCCATCTAGATTGCGTCTGGTTGACGGAAAAATTTGTGACTTCAGAATTGAGTAAAAATAGCGATCTGAGTGAATACAAATAACCGAATACGGTTCTGTGGTCCAGTGGTAGGGCATACTGAGTACAAATCGGTAGATCCGTGGTTCGATTCCCGGCGGTACCCTTTATTTTATCAACTATTTAAATTAATAAATATTAAATTGTATTAATTTTTTTCACTATTATAATAAAATTAATTATATTCATTCAAATAAATTATTCTAAGTGAAATCTGGTGTCAAAAAAGGATTATAAACAATAATATCAAAAAAAATATATATTAATGGAAGATGCAAACAAATAGTTCTTGACAAAAAGATAGGGCCATTAAGTTTTTTTTTTATTTTAATTATTATATCAATCACATCATTGTCATAATTTATAAATTAATTAAATAATAAACATTAAAATATTAAAACTAAATAATAAAATAGTGATAAAATAAACAAATAAAATGGGTAGAGGGAAAGTCCTAAGTGACCATGAAAAAGGTCAAATTGATACCTAAGCAGATAAAGGACTTAGACGAAGACAAATTGCTGCAAAGGTTAATCGATCAAAAACTGTTGTCGACAACTACGATCATCATACGGTACCAAAAAGTCTCTTGGGAGACCAAAACTCATCAACCCTCGAACATTCCGACGTATTCGGTCAGTAGTTTCAGGACAGGTGTCAAATGCAAGTGACATCAAAAGAAAACTTCAACTTGAGGCATTAACAAGGACCATTCAACAGCAAGAGCTTCAAATACTTGCCAATGAAGAAAAGACAACAAACAACTATCGTCTCCGTCGAAAAGAAGTTCAATCTCGATGAACATTGGCATACTACTGGCACGATTTAAGACAAGAAAGAAGAGTCTTCTCAAAAAGCAACTTATTTGTTCGTGAACAATAGACAATTTAATAATGTAAAAGAACTTAAAGAAGCCTTTGAAGAAGAAAGGTACAAAATCGACCAAAACATCATCCACAACTTAGGTAATTCAATCCCAAACAAACTGTATGATCAGTATTCGAGCTAATGGTGGTAGTACTAATTATTAAAATGAATTAAATTAAATAATAAATAAAAATATAAAAGTGTCCCTATCATTTTGTCATTAAAATTAAGAACAAATTAGAATTTAATCGATAAAAGAGTTGAGTAATTAAAGGAGTTATGTTAAGGACTCATACCAATCAGGGGCGTATATAGAAATTTTTTTCGGAGGGGGGGCCCGAACTCAAAAATTTTTCTGAGGAAAATTTTTTCTTAAGAAACTATACTTTTTTTCACACGAAATTTTTTGCGGAACACTTTTTCTTTTGCGGAACCAAAGTTTTCCATCCTGCGGAAAAATTTGTTGCGCTGATGTCTGTATATTCCTATATACTGTATGTATATGTGTTTGGGAAATTTCGGGGGTCCCGGGCCCCCTCCGCCCCCCCCCTTAAATACGCCCCTGATACCAATCATTCCTTCCAAATTCTTTTGGTGTTTTTACTTAATTTTTGCCATTTGTGACTATTTTTTTTTTTACTAATTTTCCCATTTTCAGAACCTGGCCCTATCATTTTGTCGTTCACATTATATTATTTCTTATTTGTCAAGTAATATTCGTTTGAAATTGCAAAATATTTTCCCTTTATCCAATTTCAATTAAATTTAAATATAAATTTCTCTTTTTACATATTTAAATTGCGTTAATAATCATTTTCATTCTCGTTTATTAGCCAGAGGGTCGCTTAAAAGCAGAATCCATTTTTTTTTTTAAATAATTTCATCTCGCTTTGTTTTGTGAAATTCTAGTATTAATTAAAAAATTATTAATTAATTTTGTTTTTGACTAAAAACTTTTAATTGAATAATGAAATATAATCTAGAATAATACTGAATTCGTAAATTTCTCTTTAAAATATTATTATTGTTATTTAAAGTAAGTTTGGAACTTGATTAATTGATAGATCTCAGTTTCTCTTCCTTTTTTTAGGGTCTTTTTGCCATTCCCTATGCTGACCTGATGCGGGCGTGTGGATCCCTCATTTTCATTCATTTTTACCCGGGTTTCCCGCTCAAATCGGGATGTCTGGAAACCCTGCTTGAACTCTATAGAATAAATAGAATAAATGATTTGCATTGTAACAAAATATTTTCCTTTGATCAAAAATTTTACCTCGGGTTTTAATAACACCAGATTTTTTAAAGTAATTTTCTGATTTTGTAACTTTAATTTTAGTTAATTGAATACTAACACTTAATTTTTTTATTTTATTTTATTTTTTAGTTCCCATGCTTTTGAGTCCTTCGCCCGTTTCTGCACCAGTCACAGGACATATAGGTTTCTCCCGATGGTCTACAAGTCGTTTAAATAGCACCCATACTTCGACATCCACATCACCTTGTGGATCAACCAGAAGCAGCTTCAATTACCGACAGCCTTATTTAGGATGGCGATCACAAGAAAGAATATCTAAACCTAGGACACCAGCCGAACGTCTTGCAGCTGGTCTTTTGCCTGCAACTTCACCAACTTCAAGCACAAAGGGCGGATCACCCCAATTAACTTCTCCCAGTAGCGCTACAACTACACCTATTCTTGGCTCCCAACAACCACATCCACTCACCCAACAACAGGTACATTACAAATATGAAGAAATTTTTTTTATACAAAGAAAACAAAAGCATTTAAAAAAAGCGACATTAAATATTTAAAAACTTTGTTGCTTTTCACCTTTTTTTACACTCCTTTTAAATATTATTAACCATAAAACCATTGAATGTTCCTGCCTAATACCAAACGGGAAAGTCTGTAAAGTCAAAAAAATCTAAACCTCTCCTCCCCAGAGGCAAGGGGGGGGTAAAAGTTTAATGTAAAATTTTAAAAATTAATACTTAAAAATTTGTTTTGCATTTATATTCTGGCAAACAAGAACAGAATGCGCCTTTAAATTTCCGAAATTAAGAAAAAATAGTGTGCTGTGCGACCAGTCACACCAGATTCCCCCCCCCCCCCGAGAAACACCTCTGGATCCGCCCTTGCCCAGAGGTTGCACCACTCTCTTTCAAGGATAGCAAAACTCCATGATATAAGAATTGTTGAGCATTTAATTATTCCCCAAATATTATATAGACCAGCGGTTCCCAACCCGTGGGCCGCGGATGTCTAAGGAAAAATAAATACTTTCTCTCTATATATATTTCATATATAGGGTAAGAGAAAGTAAAATTAATATAAGCCAATATATTTACATATACACTGGGCCTCAGCGGTTTTTTAACGCCAAAAGTGGGCCTCACATCAAAAAAGGTTGGGAACCAGCTGATATAGACTAATTCATTTAATTCGGTCAACAAATTTACTTTTCAAATTTTGGAAAAAATTTTATATATACTCTTCTTAATCTAAATTTATGTTTATTTGACGAGATTAAATACTCATCCATCATCCTATTTTCTCAAAAATACAAATACCTTCATAGGATCAATTTAAATCAAATTCATCAAAACAGATTCTTTTGAATCAAGTTAAAATATTTCCTCGCTTTTAACTTTCTCTTACCCTTCGGTAAGAGAAAGTTGTGCACCGTGTTGGTCACACCAGATTTTTTTGTGTCATCTTCATATAAATATTCAAATTCATATAAATCAATTATTATTTAGATGCCCTTTTAAAAAGTATATCAGTAATATTTTGTGAAAATTGTTTTGAAGTACACTTTGATGATGTAATCAAGGTGATGTAATTCAGTTTTTTGTTTTTTATTTTTATTAATTTGATGAATATAATAAAAATAGAAAATAATTTTATTGTTTTTTTTTTTTTTTATTTTGTCTTTGATTGTTTCCGAGAAAAATGGATGATTGTCTCTCTCTTTCTATTTGGGTGAATAAAAGTAAAAAAAAAATTGTCGCAATAAAAAAAAAGATAATATTTTTGATTCGAGTTTACTTAAGATAATATATTTGATTTCAATAAAAAACTATATCAAATTGATATAGGCCTACAGTCATTTGAAAATATCATAAATAAAAAAAAAAAATTTCGAGTTAAAAATAATTTCTAATAAAATAATAACATGTTCATGTCGCCATGTGTGTTTGAAAAAAATAATTTGCTAATCTTTACTATAAGACGCCAAGCCACCTGGGGAGAGAATCTTTTTTTTTAACAACTTCCAGGGGTTGTGACCAAATTGTTTCGGTCCTTCGGTATGCAATTCGGTTTCCTTCGATTAAAAAAAATTAAAAACAACTAGGAGCTAATGTCAAAAGAGTGAACTAGTGAAGTGTAAGCCCGCGCCCGAGCTTGGCTCGCGTCATATAATAAAGATTAACCAAATAATTAAAATAAATTCGAATTTGCCTACCTAAGTCGAAGAGGAGAATGGCAACCACTTCTCTATATAGAATTTAATAGTTCAAGGCACAACACAATAAAAATTCAACTCACTGCACTAATTTCACTATTTTATACAACAAAAAATAGACTATTACAAGCGCGGGATAGTTGTAAACGTCGCGACGAGCGAGACACTGACCACGAGTTGGAGTGTTTGCATTTGCTCGCCGCTAGAGTTCTCTAGTGTCCATTGTTGGTATTTTTTTAGATTAAAAAGATCTCGTCTGACTGATCGCACACCACACAACTTTCTCTTACCCATGGGCGTAACTAGGGGGGTGCTGGGGGGACCTGCCCCCCAGAAGGCTCGTGCTCCCCCCTCCAGAAAGCTCCTTGCCCCAAGAAAAATTGAGAAAATATGGGGCTTTCCAGGCCCACCGGAGGATAGCTGGTCCCATGCCTCCCAGCCAAATTCTCTAGTTACGCCCATGGTGATCTTCAAACAATTTTGAAAGCAAAATGAGAACAGCATCAAAAAAATAATTGATTTTTGATTTTTAAGAGAAAGCAAAAATTAATATGTCAAAATAAATTTGGAAAATCGATTTTTAATCATTTTCAGAACGTTTTGAGACTAAAATTTCATTGTTTTTGCTTGAATATTTTATATACTAAGTTATTCAATCAATATCAAGGCCTAAATGTGTTTATTTAATTAAAAAACAATAAATTAGGATAATTAAAAAATGAAAGAGGTAAAAGGCAATTAATAAACCCCCATTTTATGTGGTCGTAGTTAAATAAAAAAATGTCTATAGCTTTATAATTGATTGAAAAGACCAGTTTTGCATTTTTTCACAAATCCAACGAAAAATAAAAGAGATATAGCGACTTTTTGAAAAGCGAATCTGCGCGTGAAGAAAAGCCTAGACGAGAGTGAAGCGAGGCTCCCTGGCTGCACTCTGGGCGCCGATCCAATTAGAAAAAAAAAATTGATGCTCTCCCATCATTTGAAATAATTGCCAAATTGATTGACTTCATCTTTTTATGCTTTTATAAAATTTTATTCGAAACTTTTTTTTAACTATAATAATAAAAGACTGCATATTTATCTATAAAAAATTCAATCCTTTGAGAAAAAATAAAATTTCAAAATATTTTGTCTTCAATCAAAGAGATGCTTATTTCTCATAAATATATTAAATAATAAAATCCATCCCTTTAGACCTTTAGTTCAGTGCTTTTTAAACTTTTTGAGTCTCGGCCCCGTTGGGAACCAAATAAATGTCTCACGCCCCCCCCCCCTATTTTTTTTACATTTTCTTGCCTATGTGTGTTCAATTTTAAGCTTGAAGAAATTGAGCTAGGAAGGTGAAATTTTATATTTAAGTTAGACACCTCCCTGAGACGTTGAAATAAGCTTTTAATCAAAATCAGGCAAAAAGTACTAGTACTTTACTGATGTAATTTTTCAGTTTTTTTCGATTTTCTCAAAATTCGCTCTAACGATTTTTTTTTAAATTAAAAAAATCAATTATTTTTTAGATGCTCTTTAAAATGTATATTCTCATTTTGTCGTTGAAATCTTCTGAAGGCCACTTTACTCTTGTTCTTCATAGGAAAGATAGGTTGCCATGGTAACAGAATTTAAATCTTTTACTTTTTAGAGACTAGACTTTTTAGATAAAAATTCATATAAATCAATTATTATTTAGATGCCCTTTTAAAAAGTACATCAGTAATATTTTGTGAAAATTGTTTGAAGTACTCAAATCATTTCATCTAAATTAAATTTTACACTTTGATATTTAACTATCCTACGGTAATACAAGATCGAAATATCGCTTGTGTTCAAATAAATATATCAACCATGTGATGATGAAGATTTGAAAGATTTTACATCTAACTAAATATATAACTATCATTTATTTGGCAATATTCTCTGACTGCTTAATTAATTTTTTTTTTCTCGTTCAATTTTTATAATTCTTCCAAATGTGCAAAAAAAAAAATTATCTTAAAAGCTGTTAAATTATTATTTTTAAAAAGAGAAAGAATATTTCTTAGAAAAGAGGGGAGGGGGGAGAGAGGCGCGTTTTCTGCTAAGCAACAATTCGAGCAGAGGGGTGGGGGAGCTTGCCGCCCACGACCCTCCCTCCTTTGGTCAATTTAAGAGTCCGGAAATAATTACATTGGAAATGAATAAAACTTTGATAAATCAAATGTCTATAACTCGGAAACCGCGCATCCAATTCGCATCGGATTTTTTGTAATGAGTTTAGAATTTCTTAGAGAATATTCACATGGAACTAAAATTGAATAATTAAAAATATATTTTTTCTTTAATCTAACCATCCGTTCAACCAATCAAATGATAGTAAAAAGGATCATCGTTCTATATTCTCCAAAATTTTCCCTTTTTTCTGTATATAAAATTTTCAAACAGTTTTTTTTTTTTTTTTTTTTTTTTTTTTTTATTTCTCTATATTAGCAATCTCCGCACTCCCAATTTTTATTAAATAAACGAATATTATATAAATTTTAAATAAATACCTTAGGGGTTGTCCACATATTACGTAAAGCGTTAGGGAAGAGAGAGGCATGGGCGTAACTATGAGGGTGCCGGGGGGGGGGGGGCATGGCCCCCAAGACTCGTGCCCCCCCCTCTCAGAAAGCCACCTGCCCCAAGAAAAATTGAGAAAATATGGGGCTTTCCAGACCCTCCGGAGAATAGCTGGTCCCATGGTCTCCCCCAGTGAGGATGGCTGGTCCCATGCCCCCCCCCCAGCCAAATTCTCTAGTTACGCCCATGCTCTTACCTTCAGTAATCGAAAGTTGTGTTCTGTGCTTGGTACACCAGATTTTTCGTGTCGACATATATTTAGTTTCTGCCGATATATTAGAATTCAAGATGTAAAATTTATAAGTATGAATATTAATATTTGTTACCATGGCAACCATTTCTTCTATCCTTCCTATGAAGTACAAGAGTAAAGTGGTCTCAAGGGCGGATACAAGGGGGGGGGGGGGTAAAAGGGGGTAATTACCCCCCCCCCCCCCCCGAGATTCGAAAAAAATACCTTTTTTTCGCAAAAAAATTTATTTTTAATGTAAAATTTTTAAAATTAATACTTAAAAATTTGATGTGTATTTATATTCTGGTTACCGAAATTAAAAAAAAATAGTGTGCTGTGCGACGAGTCCCACTAGATTACCCCCCCCCCCCCGAGAAACACCTCTGGATCCGCCCTTGAGTGGTCTTCAAACAATTTTGAATGCAAAATGAGAATATACATTTTAAAGAGCATCTAAAAATTAATTAATTTTTGAATTAAAAAAAAAATCGTTGGAGCATATTTTGAGAAAATCGAAAAAAACTGAAAAAGTACATCAGTAAAGTATTAGTACTCATTGGCCAATTTTGTTCAAAAGCTTCCTGTCACGTGTTAGAGGAGTGCCTAACTTAAATATAAAATTTCAATCTCCTAGCTCTTTTCGTTCTTGAGATTTTTTGTTCATAGACACACACATACACATCCCGACACACAGACCATGTCGCGAAAAACACTTTTTTGGATTCAGGGGACCTCAAAACGTGTATATCCATCAAAATCTCGACATCAAATTTTTGACATGAATTCACCTTGACCTTGTCCCGGTACGTGGTTTTAAAAATTTTTGAGATCCATTGCAAAAATTTTTTTGTTTTTACAATTTTTTTTCTACGACCCGGTGCCAAGTCGCGACCCACACTTTGGGAAATACTGAATTAGGGGATATATTTTCTTCATCTAATTTACACCCCTACATACAAAGACTCTCACGTTATGAATTAGTATAGAAGATGGTATAGATAAAAATATAGAGGAATATATATGTTTATAAAATTATATATACATGTATATTAAGAAGCACAAGAAGGAAAAAAAATTTTTGCCCCCCTCAAGCAAAAATTGAAATGACGTCCCTGCTTTCCCCCTTCCTCTTGTCGAGGTCCCTGTCACTTAACTGTAGTGGTTTATAGTTTTAATAAATTTAAATAACAAATGTTTCCTTTTGTTTTAGGCACCAAGTTTATCCGAAGTGCATTCAAGCATCAAGGAGGTTACGTCAGCTATTGTTCATTACGTCTCAGCAGGAGCATCTGGAGGTTCTTCGAATCGTCTTCATGCCGAAAACGGTGATATTTCACCAGCACGAAGCAATTCACCCCGTGGATCACAACGACTTTGCTGGCTTGAAAGTTCATTTGTTGGAACTCGACCTTTAGATTCTCCGGAAACCCCAAGCACAATAACAGGAACTGATCCTGTCTCGAAGACGATCAAATCGAACCTCGATTCCACAACTACAACCACAACTTCATCATCGGCGGTAGCAGCAACGAATAATCTTAATAATATTAATAAAAATACACCACCGACATCGACCACGACGACATCCTCAACAGAACGACTTTGTTTGGAATTGAGGAATCGATCGGGGACACCGACAACGGCGGCAGCATCCGCGCACGGTGAGTCTCTTAGACTCGTCGCTTAGAAAATTTTTTTATATTTTTTATTTCTGATTAGACTTATTATTTTTTTAACAAAACAAAAACTTAGTAACATTTGGAACTAAAAAAAAATTAAATTAAAAAATTCCACAATTTGAAAAACTAGAAATATTCTAGAATTGAAAAAACAAATTTGATAAATTTTGTAAAGCAAAATATTTTTTCATTTCGCATTTCGTATACATCAAGTATACATAAAAATAATTCACTGTTCAATATTTTTGTCATTATTATGTGTATTATAATGTAATATATTTATATATACATATAGATTATATATTTTTCGAACGGTGCTGATCTGCTTCTGATTAGTATTCTAGATTCATTTTTGTATTTTTGCATAAAGAAACCTTTTTTCTTCTCTCCATTCGTCACAAAATTTGATAAAAAAAATAAGTGCCAACAATCTTTAACGCTTTTTTTCTTCTCCTTGCTTTTTTTTTTTACTTTGTTACTTTTATTTTTTTGTTCGACTTCTGTCACGTCTGCCACCCAGACGAGGGTAATGAAGTCACGAACGATCAACTAATTTTTTTCCTCTTTCTTAATTTACACGTATACGTGTGATATATCACGCTTAAAAATCACGCTTAAAAATGGACTCAAAATAAGGAAATTATTTTGAAATATTGTTAGGAATATTTTAATATTTTTATCAAAATGGAAATATTTAAATTTAAAATTTGATTTTTTTTTAAATTGAAGTCCATTTTATTTTTCCATTATAAAACTTGGATTTTTTTTTGTTTTTATCAAACAAGTTATATGAAAGCCTCATTAAAAAATATTTTTATATTTTTTTTCTTTATTTCTCTCTCTTTATAAAGGTATATATCACTGAATCTCATTGAAGATTTCAGTGAGGGGCATTCATTAATTTGTCTAAATGTTTCCGATTGCACTTAACAATTATAACAATTATTTTATATTTCATTTGAATTTTTGTTTTTCTAATCAAAAAATTCTCTATTTGGCGTTTTTTTAATAACATTTTCAACCAGACAGCTTGCAGCAATATTGCAAAGCTTGAAAAATATTGGCAATAATGCAAATCTTGCACAATATTGATAATATTGCAACAACATTGTTGCAATATTTCAGCGCAATATTCCAAACTAACCTTACAGGGAATAATAGAGCAATATTCCTTTGTAACTTGCAGAAATATTGGGGCAACATTGCTGTTTGCGCTGCAATATTGTGCAAGATTTGCAATATTACTGCAATATGTCAAGCTGCCTGGGCAAGCTTTTGGACCCAATTTTATAGTTTTAGAATAGCAAAATTTCAATCTAACTCGAGAATTATTTTTTTATGAAAACAAAATTCAAATGGATATTAATTATTATAAGGCACAAAAAATTTATTATATTACTGTAGCTAATTAATAACTCATTCATATCTATTTTTTTAAATATAAATATAGCCAAAAGAAGTACAAAATCAAAGTGACGAAAATAAGAAGAAAAGGGGAAATTTTTCTAAAAAAAAAAAAATCATTTTCATCGCTCGTTTATATAATTTTATTTATCTCTTTTAGATGATTGCATGCCAAACTAAACAATCGTGTAGATATTTTCTCTAGAAAAAATTTATTTAAAAAAAAATTAAAATACTTTGTTTAATTATGAGCATAGTTATAATATTTTTCATATATAAGTTATATATTCATATTAAATATTATTTTATTATTTTGGATTCTTTATTGTAGTTATTATTTTTTTCCCCTAATTTGATTTATATCTAAATATCATTTATATACTATCTTATTTTGTGGATGTTTGATATTTCTATTACATTCATTTTATTATTATTATTTTGAAATAAGTTATGGTTTGTAAATAAATGTTATATTTTGTTTAACTTTTTTTTTTATTTAATTTTTTATAAATTCCTTTTACTTTTATTTTTATTTCCAACCCATTTCCATTTTCTTTTTGCATTATAGATGAAATATTTTTTTTTTTTTTTTTTTTTTTTGTTTTTCTTTAGTTTGTGAATGTTATATAAGTATATGTAATTTTTCACTCATATCTTATTTTCCTCCATTTGCCTATAGTGTAGCACAGGGTCGTAACGAGGGCGTGGCAAAAAAGGCGCCCGCCACGGGCGTAACCGGGCTGGGGGCGCAAAACAAAGGGGACCGACCTAGTTGTGAGCTGCACGAGGTTTTTATTTACCAACATTTTAATCTATGAGGCGCTACGGGGGAGAGGGGAAATGGCCTCCGACAATTATATCAGCACCCCTCTCCCGTAGCGCCTCACTGATTATATTGGTGGTAAATAAAAACCTCATGCAGCTCACAACTTGGAGGGAGGGGGAGCGGAAATTTGCTTATTCAGGGGAGGGGGCAATTTAGAATTTGAAATATCATTTTATATTTTTTACAAAAATAAAAAAAAAAGTGCAGGAGATGGATTTGAACTCGCGAAGTTTGGTTGCGTGCGATTGGAAAAAAAAAATATTTATTGCTTGTCGACGAATTAACCACTTGAGCCACACTTTATTTAATTGCAATTAGAAAAATTAAGCTATATAAGAAACATGAAATAAAAGAAGTATTAAAAAAATTTTAATATTTCACATATGATATATCATTTTTCTTTACTTTTTGTGCGGATTAATAATTTATAATCATAATTTCAAAAGGATCCATAGTTTTCAAATAATTCAATGGACAAACGTCAGATTGTTTATGCCTTGATGTAATTAAACAAAAAACTCTATCTAACATATGATACATGTCATTAATTCTTGAATTCCCCCTGATTCCAGAGAACTAAAGCCCTTTTAATTATACGATCTAATTTGGGAGTTATTGGCGATCAAAGTTAAGCTTATTTTCGACCTTAATGACATGAACACTCAATTCTATATATTATTGAAAAAGCTTATTTAGCATTGTCTGATTAAAACCAAATTTTTAGCAGAGATTTATAATTAAAAAAATGAGTTTTTTTCTAAAGTTTCATTGAGATTGGTAAAGAAATAAATAAAATATTGACTATTTTGTAAATTGAGTTTTAGAATTCGGGAACCCGGATGGGTAAAGAGAGCCGTCTATGAACCGGGTCTAGGCTTGCAACCGGGATCCCAAATTCTAAAATTCAATTTACAAAATAGTCAATATTTTATTTATTTCTTTGCCAATCTCAATGAAACTTTAGAAAAAAACTCATTTTTTAATTATAAATATCTGGTAAAAATTTGGTTTTAATCAGACAATGCTAAATAAGCTTTTTCAATAATATATAGAATTGAGTGTTCATGTCATTAAGGTCGAAAATAAGCTAAACTTTGATCGCCAATAACTCCCAAATTAGATCATATAATTAAAAGGGCTTTAGTTCTCTGGAATCAGGGGGGATTCAAGAATTAATGACATGTATCATATGTTAGATAGAGTTTTTTGTTTAATTACATCAAGGCATAAACAATCTGACGTTTGTCCATTGAATTATTTGAAAACTATGGATCCTTTTGAAATTATGACTATAAATTATTAATCCGCACAAAAAGTAAAGAAAATGATATATCATATGTGGAATATTAAAATTTTTTTAATACTTCTTTTATTTCATGTTTCTTATATAGCTTAATTTTCCTGATTGCAATTAAATAAAGTGTGGCTCAAGTGGTTAATTCGTCGTCAAGAAATATATATTTTTTTCCATTCGCACGCAACCAAACTTCGCGAGTTCAAATCCACCTCCTGCACTTTTTTTTTTTAAATCATAATATCAATTTCCTTTTCTTTTGAATGCTAACTTATAATTTGATTTATCTGTCATTATTAGAGAGTACAATAACTTTAAAAAGGAAGAACTTGGCCAAAAAAAAGGTTAGGAAACACTGGATTATGGGGGGATGGGGGAAGGGGGGCGCAAATTAGACACTTGCCACAGGCGGTTCATACCCTTGTTACGGCACTGTGTAGCAGTACAACTAAAATGTTCTTGGAAGTTTGGGGAAAAGGCGAGCTTATTAGAGATTTAAGTATATTACTACTCGAAATTTTATTCTTTGATTTATTAATTATTTTCCAACCCCGAGAATCCCACTCTAGCTAGTGACATTAGGTATGAAATATTTTTTTTCTATTATTTACTACATTTTACTCTTTTTAACAATACACTTATATACTATTTACGATACAAATTATTCAGTTACTAGTTTAATAGGTTAGAGGAATCCGGTATTTTTAAAATTATCAACAATAACATTGGCAGACAAAAAAAAAAAAAAAAAATGAATCATCAAACGGGCAAACGGGTTATTCCAGGTCAGTTCCAGGCGCTCAGTGGTGCTATCTTATGGATTTTTTTTATAAACTTTAATTATAATTTTTTGACAGTTAAATTGTATATTGTTAGTAAGGTCTGGTAAGGCTTATTAAAATATTATATTAAAAAGATTTACATCAGGAATGAAACATCACGAAGACATAATTATATCATGGCATTATATATACTTAAATAAATTTTGGGATTCCTGTTTCAGGTAAATTTATGATATAGTTTTTACCCCAAGATTTTTCCGAAAGGAACTTACAAAATGTTGAAATCACAGGGTAGAATTAGGATATTATTTGGTTTTCCTATTTAATTCCTATAACGAATAGAGAAGATATAATTATTTGTTCTTAGCTAAATACCAGAGATTGAATCCTTTTCGGAATTTTAGCCGGATGATAGGCTGAAGGTTTATGAAAAAATCACGTAATTAATTTTTAATTTTTCTTTTTATTGGAAAACACTTGAATTACGACCATCAGTCTACCATCAAGTCTACCTACAAGTGATCTCTGGCATTTTGCTAAGACTAGATTAAATCATCTTGTCAAGTTTTCACCTTTTAAATAATTATTTTTTTTAAATTTGAGATTTCATCTAATCTCTAACAATTGGTCCCTTTATTGATTTTTGGTACGGATTGAGTCAAAATTATTTCTGGTTAGAAATATAAGCTTTTTAAACAAACAAAATAGAACAAACTCAGAATTTTTATTAAATTCACCTTTTTCTTAAGACCAATTAATTTTGAAAAATCCCAATATTATAATAACTTGTCCAACATTAATTGCTAGTATACAGAATAGTCCTACAACTTTTGGTCTTATTTCACAAAGTTTTTCTTCCATAAATTATTGGATTTATACATTCCATTATGGTCTCTTTTTATTCAAATAGCCACATTGATCTTAAAGATGAACTTAAGGAAGTATTGTTCTATCCATTTTTAAACTCTTTCACAAAAAGATATTTCGGAGAGAACAAAACACCCTTATTTCTTAAAAGTTAAAGATATATTACTTAAACTTCTCATTTAAATTTCCTGTCATAAACAGCTCTATATAATGGAAAATAAAATTTTAACATCCATGCCATTTCTTTTTAATGAAATTTTTTATATTAAGTTATATATTCATTCTTTTTAACTGTTATAAATTTTTTATTTTCCAGATCATGAATATATAATAGTTTTTAAAAATATGATCAAAAAATAATTCAATATAGTCCATAACAATTATTTTATAGTTGAACGATAAAATTATATTAAGTAAAGTAAAAACCTCTCATTTCGTTCCATTAATCACTATATAATAATCTCTTTTAGAATAAATATAAGCACACCCTCAGAAAAGATCTTAAGAAAAGTTAAACAATACAAAATTTTTGTAAAATGATTAAAAACAATGTTCTAAAAGTTGATGTTGCCTTCATTCTTGAATAAAAGCTTATATTTTATATAAGCTTATATATTATATTTATATAAAATTATAAAAAATTTTGTTTCAATCCGCCAAACATATTGGTTGCAATTTAGTAGTTATCTATAGTGTTACATATAGACGGGATTATCAAAAGAACTTTATTTTAATTTGAAGAGGAGTTGCTGTTGATGTTATGGATTGGAAAAGAGCAAGTACAGGGGCAGCAAATAAAGAGAGCCTTTGGATGCCAAATGCCGAAAGGGAAACGTTTCGTGCAAAATTTTATTTGTCCATACTCAGTCCTTGTGGGCTTATAAACTAATTAGGCACAAAGTAATTAGTTTATAAGCCTACAAGGACTGAGGATGGACAAATAAAATTTTGCACGAAACGTTTCCCTTTCGGGCATCCAAAGGCTCTCTTTATTTGCTACACCTGTACTAGCTCTTTTCCATTCCAGAACTTTATTTTGTACATAGGGTCTCATTTTATAGAGAAGCATTGAAATATTTCACATTTACATTATAATTAACTACCTTAATTTCAATTTTTCAGTGTTAATATAAATCAAAATCTAAGATAAATGCATTTAGAAATTTTTGTTTTGTTCAATATCCTTTTATTGTAGAATTGTCCGTTATTGACTTTTCTGTATTACGTATAAATGTTTATCAAAATCCATTAAGAATACATTTTAATGGAAAGGGTGGCGCCAAAGGTCTTTCATTATTCAAGATGACCAACTCAAACAAATACTAATTTTCAACATTTATATACAGGGTGACTACTAATTCATGGTACAAACTGCGAAGGCTGGTACTGGACACTAATAATCACTTACTTTCTCTTACCTCTATATATGTTAATATTAAAGAGAGAAAGAAAGTATTGGATTCATGTCAAAAATTCGATGTCCAGATTTTGATGGATATACACGTTTAGAGGTCCAATGAATCCAAAAAAGTGGTTTTCGCGACTAGGAAAAAAATAATCGATTATTCCGATTAATCTAGGTTAATAAAACTCCGAGAATAAGATGTTTCGGCCTGAATTTATTTGGCCATCTTCAGTTATTGGGAATTAACACATAGTGCAAGTGCACATGTGATCAAACCAGGACTCGTCAATAATAAAATTTATTTGTTTCATACAAAATTATGTGGCTGCTGTGCCCAAGCTCAGACAGAATTATCTCTGAGCGTGGGCCCATGGCTCTAATTTGAAAATAATATGGTTTGACAGCAGATCACAATTTTTTCTTACCGTAGTTAAGATAAAGTAATGCTGTCACACCATATTTATTTTGAATAATAAATTTCTATTATTTTTTTTATTAATATGTATTGTATTTGACAGTGATTGACTATTAGCATATGTACAGTGAGGGACAATATTAAGTCCCACCCATGCATTTTCTACTTGTGATTATTTCATTGTTTTTATAAAAGAAAATGAAAATCTTTATTGGAAATTTTCAAGGTTCGAACCATGAAAGTTTCCATTAAAAAAATATATAAAAATTTTTTAAAAACAATGAAGTAATCACAACTAGAAAACGCATAGGTGGGACTTAATATTGTCCTTCACTGTACTACACAAGTATTCTTTGTTTAATCCGCGGAAAGATTAAGAACATATTACCAGTTCCTGATTTAATTTATTCCCTAAAAAAAAGTTTGAATAAACAAAGATTCTAAAAAGGTCCAAATTACTTTGTTTAAATTACTTGTTTAAAGTAAATAAGGGTAGAGTTCTTTTTTAATTCTTGGGATATTGGGATTTTATATAGAGAAAGAGAGATTCTCTTGTTACACCCCGAAAAAAAAGAGGGACGTGGCGCCGGAGAGGCGGCGCCCCGCAAACAGGACCCAAATCGATAAACCCAACCTCATTCCCATTCTCTCTATTAAATATAGCTAGGTGTGGACCTCATTTTCACGTAAAGCAATCCCTGTCTGATAATTGATTACTATTTTTCTTTCCCATTCATTATCAATTTAATTAAAATTTTTTTTTTAAAGTAAATATTTTATATTTCTGCAAAGATTAGATTTCTCGCCTCAACAACTAATCCTGCCAAGCACTTGTTTGTTTGTTTTTTTTTGATTTGAACATTCCTTGGAAGCCAGTTTTCCTTAGTAAAGTATTACCGGCGCAATCGGAGGCTGAATCAATTTTCGATTCGTCGATTTTAAAATCGAAATCAAATAATCGGTTTTGAAAAAATCGATTTTTGCCTAAAAAAATCGATTTTTAATCGATTTTCGATTTTTTTTACAAAAAATTTTGGGTTGTGCCCATATGTTGATTCAAGCGGTTGTTTAAAGACTACCATATACTTTGTATATGTTAGACAAATACAACATATACAAAATAATTTATATAGTCTTTATAACTTCTAAGTTTTAACAAACCCAGAGAACCATACATCAGCTTCTATATTTCTTAAAAAGACTAATATGTATAAATGTGAATCTGATATACTTTTCCGAGTAAAATCGAATAAGCCATTTTGATACCAAATGGCTTAATATGAACAAGATTTGAGCTTGGACCCCAAATATACCGGTATATAATACTAGTTCGTTAAAAATCTTATATGGTCTGAGTTGCCGAGAAGACTGTGTGGATGTGTGTGTGAATGTGAGGAGTGTGAATGACAAAAAGAGTAAAATCGAAAATCGACCGTCAAAAATCGATTTTTTCAAAACACTGAATCCATTGAATCCATTCGAGTTTGAATCGAAAATCGATTTTCGATTAAAATCGAAATCGAATCGACCAACCCTATTCTAAATCATCTTTCCTCATTAATTCTGTTGAAAATGATGTTTCTAATTGTTAAGAGTTTAAAGGGTCCGGGCCCCCTAAGAAAAAAAAATTTCAAGAAAATTATTTTTTTAATTATTATTTCAAGATTTGAGCTTAAAGGGCCCAGGTGGCCTCAGGAAATAGGCCCCCTGCCCCTCCCTGTCTGCGGCCCTGCCTCTAGGGTATAACTTTATTGAGTCTGTTTAGCTCGAACAGATTACTTATAAGGGAAAGTTTTTTGTTCAAAAATAGGCTAGAAGTTGATGTGATGAAGAATTATTATTTTTTTTTATATTGATTTTGGAAAATGGAAGCCATATGTGTGTGTCTGTATGGCCAACAGGACCCCCGCCTGCAGCGGCGGCGGCGGTGGCGGCGTCAGCGTCATTGGCGGCGGCGGCGTCGGAGGAGGCGTCGGCGATGGCCGTCGATGTCTTCGATACACGACGAAGTATCCACAGTCCCGGAGGCGGCGTCCACTACACCTCCTCCTATCATCACTATCAACATCATCAATATCATCATCATCACCACCATCAACCAACACAAAGACCTAGTCCAACATCGACGACCCTTGAGGATGTCCTAGATTCGTTACTTGGACTTCCATCGGCCTCCCGATCGCCTAGTCCGACACCTGTCACCGCCTCCACCTCCACCGCCGTCGCCGTTGCGCCTCCGCCGCCGCCGCCTTCGCTGCCGCCTCCACCTCCGCCGCCGCCACCGCCGCCGCCCTGCATCGCCTCCCACGTGTACAGCGACTTACGAAGCGACATCGCAGGTAGGAGGACTGTGTAAGTTGATCGAGGTGTTCAAGTATTTTTTTTTTTTTTTTTTTTATTCATTAGCCATTTTTATAAACAAATTTTCATCATATTTATTAACTTTCAATAAAAGTAGCTAAGGTATTTTCTTTATTGTATCTTTATTATTCGTGGTAGTATAAGATGAAGTGGAGAAACAACTACAAAAATATTTTTTTATTGAGATTCAATTTTACATTCAATTAATAAATAATAATAATTTTTTTGATGTTGTTTCCTTATCCATCATCTTACATATCTTATATGTTGATTATTATTTATTCTCTGTAGGTTTTATTCATAGGCGTAGCCAGAAATTTTTGATGGGGGGGGGGGGCTCAAGACTATCCCCCCCCCCCCCTTCCATAATGAGTAATGACTCTAAAAAGTTTAATTGAATAAATTAATTTTCAAAGTTTGGTATATATTTTTAAAAATCTGGTACAAGAAGTAAATTATACAACAATTTACATGATTTTAAATAAATTTAACCCCCCCCCCCCGTGGCGTGGCTATGCCTATGGTTCTATTATTTGAGTTAGTTACAAATAGTAGTCTACTCCCATTTAGTATTAACCAATATTTTATATGATTATACCACTACACTCTTTCCGAAATTGTTAATCCCTGCTCCCTGCAATGATTGAAAATTATACTAAATTTTATTAATAATAGCTTTGCTATCATATGTGTATTTACAGAGCCAGATTAGAAAAGGGAAGATCCGGGATGGACTGAAGAAACAAACAAATTTTTTTCCATTTAATTTAAGACGTATAAAAGCGAAAAGACACAAATGACGTTCATTCGCGCTTGACTTTAAAAAACTTGGATTCTTTACCCCGGCCACTTCTTTTTTTCCACTCTAGTGAAATAAATATGATGAAATTTAATTTGGATATGTATAAGTATTTAATGTATTTCGATGTTCTTGAAATTGTAGCTAATTGTGCGTTTTTGTTTTATTTTGCTTATTTGTACCTATATAAACATTTATGCATTTTATAACCAATTAATGAAATCTTTTTATGTATGATAAAATTCAATGATCACCTCGCACTTGTATTATCTAGAAATCCGTTTCAAAAATATTTTGATATCGATTAGAACTATTTAATGATTTTTATGTTAATTTAAGAAAAAATAATTATTAATTCCACATTAATTAAAACAATTTATTTTTCAATGGAGAAAAGGCAAAGTAAAGGCAGCCAAAAACAATACTCTAAATGCAGAATATTGTTTTTTGCTGTCTCTGTCCACTTTTCTCCATTTATATCTTCTTAATCACTACCACTATTCACTTATCCCTTCTCTCATCTACTAACATTTACAATTACAGTAAAATCCCTCTTAACCGGCCTGGCCGGTACTGAGACCCTAGCCGGTTAATCCGAGGTTTCAGTGAAAAATTGATTTTCATTCAAAAAGAACCTTTTAACCGTGTCTCATACGAGACCATCACAAGCTTTCGTTTTGCTAACTCGCTTATTTTTGTTTAAGAGATCTCAAGCCTATGTGAATAGTAGAAAAATAGAGCTTGAGATCTCTTAAACAAAAATGTGCGAGTTAGCAAAACGAAAGCTTGTGATGGTCTCGTTTGAGACTTGGTTAAAAAATTATTTTTGAATGAAAATCAATTTTTCACCGAAACCTCGAATTAACCGGCCGCCAAACAGGTATCCGACCAGGGAGGATATGAGGGATTTTACTGTACAAAAATGGATTGTGAATGTTAGAATCTTTAATAAGTTCAATATCAATATTTTTTTGAAACGGAGTAAATAATTTGTAGTAACTTTTGGCAAAACTTTTTAATTATTCGAAAAGTCCTATTATATTTGGTTCTTATTATTTTTCACTCTTATTCGAATTTCCACCTCTCCTTAATCAAAGAGATGTTGAGATTTCTTACAAAAGGCTTTTGCCTTTGCTTGTTTTTCTCTTTTTTAGGGTCAGTTAGTGGCAGCGAAAGTCCTGGTGGAGGTTCAGCCTGTCCTTCGGCCATTGGAACTCCATTGGGCCTAAGACGTCGAAGGAGCGATGGAGAAACATCTGCACGAATTGGTCCTCCACTTCCTCCACCTCCTCCACCACCAAGAAGAAGAGTATCATTCGATGTTGCCACTACAGCTTCCACTGCGGCGGCAGCAGCTGCAGCTGCAGCGGCTGCCTCTGGAACTCAGCCTTTTCAGGTGTCTTGATCATAGAGCTTTTATTCAATCTCATCTTCATTGTTTATTCCTAAATAAGGTGTCGTAATGTTGACAACTAAATAAGATTTTTTATTCTCATTGAACACATATTTATAAATTTGTTCAACATCCCTATATTATTCTTATGAGTTTATTTTTTTTTAAGGAGCCAATGGTGAAATGCCGGTATGGCAAATGTGGAAAAGAAGCTCCTGCATCGGAAGCTCGACGTACCTACAAAACCTGTCACAATTGTGCGCACACTTATTGCTCACGAGAATGTCGAAGAGCCCATTGGGAGAGACATCGCAAAACCTGTTTGCATTCACGAGTGGGAGCATTATGCAGACAAGTAAATTAAATTTTTTTATTAATTATATTTTAATTAAATTTTAGAAACCAGTTATGGCATTGATGCCCCCGAATGGTTTTAGATGCCGAAACAATAAGTATAATGAGAAATCTTCTGTTTTTGTATATAAAAATTTATTATTCAATTTTTGCATTAAAGTAATTATTGCAAGAAATGTTTTATTAAAAATACATTTATATATATATATATATTTTTTTTTATAACATTTTGAGGTTAGATTAATATTTTTGTAAAAAGTGGCAAATTTGCAGGAAGGAGTTGCTGACCACTGAAATAGACTTATTTAATTACAATTTTAGGTATTTCAAAAGACAGGTTTTTCATATTATCTCTAGCCCCATGATATGTATTTATTATTGATCTGGGGAGATGACCAAGTTCAGTAAAATTTCATTATGGGTTTTGGAGATATTTTGAAACAACAGAGCAGCAGAGGCAGCCAAGTATAAAATTCTCTGAATGCTTTACCAATCAGCTGGAGACGCTCGGTCCATTTATGAACCATCCTCAGTCCATTAATTAGTGTTTATTTTGCTCAGAGTTGGTCAGGTAATATATCATATACATCATTTATAAATAAATATCATAAATAGTATATTATAAAATATATATATATATATATCTATTGATAAATATATTTGTTACTGAAACTCGCATCAGCAACCATTACATTACATTCATTTAAGCCAAATTTTCATTATGTACTTATAATATATACTATTTACGAAATGATGCATATGATTTAGGCCTATTACCTGACCAACTTTGAGCAAAATACACACCAATTAATAGGCTGAGGAAGGTTTATAATAAATGGACCGAAACGTCTCAAGCAGATTGGTAAAGTATTCAGTATATATATATTTCTTGACTGCCTCTGCCTCCATATTTCCTTCACTAAAGATCTACAGCCACAACTTGCACCTCAACTTTAATATTATTTCATTCCTGAATCTTACCTAAAGTTAGTCAAAGTGTAGCGCATATGTACATTGAGAATCAATAGCACCACCATGCGTTTACACCTGTGATTATTTCATTGTTTTAAAAAAAATATGAAAAATATTTTATGGAAACTTTTGCGGTTCAAGCATCCCAATAAGGATTTCCATTTTCTTTTATAAAACAAAAGAATAATTTGTAACAGGAATGAAAGTTAGAAAATGCAGCCAGAATTTTTCTTTAAATATATATTTCAACAGCTAGCTACGTTTCGCTTTGTTGCCACCTCACTATAAACAATGAAACGAAACATTTCTTTTTACAAATATTTTTAACAATCTTTTTATAAAACTTTTTTTTTTTTTTCATATAATGTTTTATACATTCACTGTTTTCCTAATAGAAAAGTACATGATTTTAAAACCTGAAGCAATGTTTTATCTTGTTTACTGTGTAGCTTCTCCAGATGTTCAGATGAGATGATTTCTTCTTCTCAATTCGTTAGTATAAGGGTATTTTCTGGTAGAATTTGTAACAAATGAAAGTTAAAGAAAAATGAGCCAGAATTTTTTCTTTAAATATATATTCAACAGCTAGCTGCGTTCGGCTTTGGTTGATCCTCGGGCTATAAACAATGAAACGAAACATTCTTTTTACAAATATTTTTAACAATCATTTTTATAAAACTTTTTTTTTTTTCATATAATGTTTTATATCATTCACTGCTTTCGTAATAGAAAAGTAATGATTTGAAAACCTGAACAATTTTTTTCATCTTTTTCACTTAGGCTTCTCCAGATGTTCAGGGATGAATATTTCTTCTTCTCAATTCGTTAGTATAAGGGTATTTTATGCTGGTAGAATTTGTAACAGGAATGAAAGTTGAGAAAATCAGCCAGAATTTTTCTTTAAATATATATTTCAACACTAGCTGATTTCGCTTTGGTTAAGATCCTCGGAGCTATAAACAATGAAACGAAACATTTCTTTTTTACAAATATTTTTAACAATCATTTTTATAAAACTTTTTTTTTTCATATAATGTTTTATATCATTCACTCTTTGTCGTAATAGAAAAGTAATGATTTGTAAAACCTGAACAATGTTGTTTTCATCTTGTTCACTGTTAGGCTTCTCCAGATGTTCAGGGATGAATGATTTCTTCTTCTCAATTCTTAGTATAAGGGTATTTTATGGCTGGTAGAATTTGTAACAGGAATGAAAGTTAGAAGAAAAATGCAGCCGAATTTTCTTTAAATATATATTTCAACAGCTAGCTGACGTTTCGGCTTTGGTTAAAGCCATCCTCGGAATATAAAACATTATATGAAAAAAAAAAAAAAGTTTTATAAAAATGATTGTTAAACAATATTTGTAAAAAAGAAATGTTTCGTTTATTGTTTATAGCTCCGAATGGCTTTAACCAAAGCCAAACGTCAGCTAGCTGTTGAAATATATTTAAAGAAAAATTCTCTGCATTTTCTTCTAACTTTCATTCCTGTTACAAATTCTACCAGCCATAAAATACCCTTATACTAACGAATTGAGAAGAAGAAATCATCTCATCCCTGAACATCTGGAGAAGCCTACACAGTGAAACAAGATGGAAAACAACATTGCTTCAGGTTTTACAAATCATGTACTTTCTATTACGGACAAAACGCAGTGAATGATATAAAACATTATATGAAAAAAAAAATTTTATAAAAAGATTGTTAAACAATATTTGAAAAAAGAAAGTTTCGTTTCATTGTTTATAGCTCCGAGGATGGCTTTAACCAAAGCCGAAACGTCAGCTAGCTGTTGAAATATATATTTAAAGAAAAATTCTGGCTGCATTTCTTCTAACTTTCATTCCTGTTACAAATTCTACCAGCCATAAAATACCCTTATACTAACGAATTGAGAAGAAGAAATCATCTCATCCCTGAACATCTGGAGAAGCCTACACAGTGAAACAAGATGGAAAACAACATTGCTTCAGGTTTTACAAATCATGTACTTTTCTATTACGGACAAAACGCAGTGAATGATATAAAACATTATATGAAAAAAAAAAAAATTATAAAAAGATTGTAAACAATATGAAAAAAGAAAGTTTCTTTATGTTTATAGTGAGATGGCTTTAACCAAAGCCGAAAGTCAGCTAGCTGTTGAAATATATATTTAAAGAAAAATCTGGCTGCATTTTTCTTCTAACTTTCATTCCTGTTACAAATTCTACCAGCCATAAAATACCCTTATACTAACGAATTGAGAAGAAGAAATCATCTCATCCCTGAACATCTGGAGAAGCCTACACAGTGAAACAAGATGGAAAACAACATTGCTTCAGGTTTACAAATCATGTACTTTTCTATTACGGACAAAACGCAGTGAATGATATAAAACATTATATGAAAAAAAAAAAAATTTTATAAAAAGATTGTTAAACAATATTTGAAAAAAGAAAGTTTCGTTTCATTTTATAGTCCGAGGATGGCTTTAACCAAAGCCGAAACGTCAGCTAGCTGTTGAAATATATATTTAAAGAAAAAATTCTGGCTGCATTTTTCTTCTAACTTTCATTCCTGTTACAAATTCTACCAGCCATAAAATACCCTTATACTAACGAATTGAGAAGAAGAAATCATCTCATCCCTGAACATCTGGAGAAGCCTACACAGTGAAACAAGATGGAAAACAACATTGCTTCAGGTTTTACAAATCATGTACTTTTCTATTACGGACAAAACGCAGTGAATGATATAAAACATTATATGAAAAAAAAAAAAGTTTTATAAAAATGATTGTTAAACAATATTTGTAAAAAAAGAAATGTTTCGTTTCATTGTTTATAGCTCGAGGATGGCTTTAACCAAAGCCGAAACGTCAGCTAGCTGTTGAAATATATATTTAAAGAAAAATTCTGGCTGCATTTCTTCTAACTTTCATTCCTGTTACAAATTCTACCAGCCATAAAATACCCTTATACTAACGAATTGAGAAGAAGAAATCATCTCATCCCTGAACATCTGGAGAAGCCTACACAGTGAAACAAGATGGAAAACAACATTGCTTCAGGTTTTACAAATCATGTACTTTTCTATTACGGACAAAACGCAGTGAATGATATAAAACATTATATGAAAAAAAAAAAAAAATTTTATAAAAAATGTTAAACAATATTTGTAAAAAAAGAAAGTTCGTTTCATTGTTTATAGCTCCGAGGATGGCTTTAACCAAAGCCGAAACGTCAGCTAGCTGTTGAAATATATATTTAAAGAAAAATTCTGGCTGCATTTCTTCAACTTTCATTCCTGTTACAAATTCTACCAGCCATAAAATACCCTTATACTAACGAATTGAGAAGAAGAAATCATCTCATCCCTGAACATCTGGAGAAGCCTACACAGTGAAACAAGATGGAAAACAACATTGCTTCAGGTTTTACAAATCATGTACTTTTCATTACGGACAAAACGCAGTGAATGATATAAAACATTATATGAAAAAAAAAAAAAATTTTATAAAAATGATTGTTAAACAATATTTGTAAAAAAGAAAGTTTCGTTTCATTGTTTATAGCTCGAGGATGGCTTTAACCAAAGCCGAAACGTCAGCTAGCTGTTGAAATATATATTTAAAGAAAAATTCTGGCTGCATTTTCTTCTAACTTTCATTCCTGTTACAAATTCTACCAGCCATAAAATACCCTTATACTAACGAATTGAGAAGAAGAAATCATCTCATCCCTGAACATCTGGAGAAGCCTACACAGTGAAACAAGATGGAAACAACATTGCTTCAGGTTTTACAAATCATGTACTTTTCTATTACGGACAAAACGCAGTGAATGATATAAAACATTATATGAAAAAAAAAAAAAATTATAAAAAGAGTAAACAAATTTGAAAAAAAGAAAGTTTCGTTTCATTGTTTATAGCCCGAGGATGGCTTTAACCAAAGCCGAAACGTCAGCTAGCTGTTGAAATATATATTTAAAGAAAAACTGGCTGCATTCTCAACTTTCATTCCTGTTACAAATCACCAGCCATAAAACAAAAGAATAATCACATAAAAAAAGCATGGGTGTACTTTAATCACGACTGTCCCTGTACTTAGTTAATTTTTCATATCTTTTAAGCTTCGAAATCAGATCATTTATTTTATTTCACTTAGAAATACAGCTATAAAAATAGAATTTAATAAAATAAATGTATTTTCGAAGGTTTTGGCTGCTGCCCGTGATGATCCGGCCACACTTCGCCACTTATCCGGCATCGCTCGACGAGGTTTTCTATCACATGGTCGAGGAGCTGTTAAAGCATTTTTCTCCAGCCCTGAAACGGCCGAAACCTTTGTTGCCGGACAAGCCGCTGCACTTGGAGAACCAGCTTTTGTACGATGGCCGGATCTTTTACCAGCTGAGATGGGCCCTCAATTATATGCAGAATTAGTACGATTATGCAAAACTTATAACCCGGATACGAGGTTCGTTCTTTATGTTGCTGTTTGTGTAGTGAGCGAGGTACCCACTTCAGGTGCAGTGAAATGGGAACGTCAATTAGTATCTAGATGTGCCAAATTACGTCTTTGTCGTTCATTATTACCTACCACAATTGCTAACTCGAGTACCACCGTCACAAACACCACATCACCTCGAGCTACCACCTCAATAACACGCGATATGGACAACCCGGAAACGTTAATTCTTACATCATTACCGGGTGTTGATGGACGTTTACCCGATCGACGTGCACGTGAATTATGTTTCGCTAATATTCAAAAACAATTACGAGTTAGAGGTGTGTCATTACGACGTCAATTTCCCGATGTCCATCGACGATTAGTTGCTTATGTAGAAGGTACAGTGGAGAGTTTCACACCTGTTACGGTATACCCACGCGAAGGTCTTACCGGTAAACCATTTATGTGTATTATTATGCCAGAAGCAGAGCCGGAAAGATTGCATTTACTCCCAAGGGACAGTGCTAGAGTTAGGACCATTGATGTCGGACAAGATCCAGCAGCAGCCGCCAGCTAAGATTCTTAGAGCTTTTCACTCGAATTTAGACAATCTTTTATATAGCCTATTTTTTTACTATTACACAGTACAAGAAGGAGAAAGAGAGAGTAGAAATTTTTCTAATCATTTTCAAATATTCGTATATATTTTTTATCATTCAAGTCCAGTTAGAAAAGAAGAAAGTATTATTGTTTATTTTTCTTTTAAATCCTTTTATAATCTTATTTTTATATATTCCCTTTTTAATCTCAATTTTAAAATTTTAGAATATAGGGCCCCCTTCTTGTAAATATATTTTAAGCCTCACTAAATATTTATATAAAATTTCAGCATATTAGAAAAATATTAAAGTTTATTAATAAAATCTCAATGGAAATATATTTGTTTAGTTCTTTAAATAAATATATAGCTTATATATGTAAATTCTCTAAAATATCCAAATTTTATATTTAATTTTGAAATTTATCATGCTTTAGAATTTACTCATAATAAATACAGTATTCTATTAGAAATTTAATCTCTCTTTTTCTCTATAGATATGTAATATCTATGATTTTTTTTTGTTAGAGTGCCTGCTAAAAATTGCTCTTATTAACTAATACAATATTTAAATTTATATAATAAAAACATACATATCTTCAATTTTAATAAATTGTTACCCATAATAGGCCTAAAAATGAATAAATTGAAATTCGAATATTTGCATTAATTTATTTATATTCTTGATTTTCAAAAAGTTTTAAAAATATCGTATTACGATATTTCAAAGCATACTCTTTTCATTACTGACATATCATCATGCGATATTCTGAAACTTAATTTATACAAGCCAAAGAATCACAAATTATTCTCTATGGCTTTTGAGTCCTCGATCCCTAGCAAGATGTGATTAATATCTACAACCTTATATGGTTGTGGAGAATCAATCAGGATCCGAAGGAATTTACAGCCAGAAGAATAAATTAAAAAAATATTTTATTTAATTCTATTCGCCGACACTTCTGTTGCCAATCACGACAATTCATATCAACTTTAATTTCATTTCTGGCTGACTTTTTTACCACAGTAATTTCCTTTAGCATCGTTTTCCTTGGTGCGATTCTAATCGTTATCGCTCAACGATTAATTATCGTTAAATAATTAAACTTGAGTGCTATTTCTTTGTATTTCCTATGAGCTTTTTTGCTCCGAGCGACTGCCTGAAGAGTCGTTAACCAACTGTCGTTGATCGTTCAGTAAAAATTGACTGTAGTCGTTTGTCGTCAACGTTTATTTGTTCTTTCAATAACAAAATGTTTTCCGAATGCGAAGATGGATTCTGCTGGAGCAAGTGTCCCAGCATCCCTCGCTGTGGCAACTCTTATCTCCTTCATCAAAGGACCAGAGGGCAGTGGCTCCTCCCCTACAACATTTTTATTTGCATAATACTCAAATTTCAAACATTTGATATTCTTTTGATTGCCTTTAATATATCTTTTTTGCTTTAAACTAATCAAATAATCGTTGACGACTAACGACTACAGTCAATTTCTACTGAATGATCAACGATCGTCGTTAACGACCCTAACGGCAATGGCTCGGAGCAAA
The DNA here is from genome assembly GCA_023213315.1 of Euborellia annulipes. Lineage (NCBI taxonomy): Eukaryota > Metazoa > Arthropoda > Insecta > Dermaptera > Anisolabididae > Euborellia > Euborellia annulipes. The sequence goes on along the minus strand of JAKCPI010009240.1, from coordinate 10,508 downwards.
ACAGATCATAAGAAATACAAAGAAATAGTGCTTAAGTTTAATCGTTGGACGTTAGCGATTAGAATCGCACCGAGGAAAACGTACCTTTACTCCGGGTCTCTGATTCAATGATCGTTAACAATATTTGCCCTGATAAAGGTGGTGATTGGCGACTGAAACGTCGGCAAATAAAAATTAAATAAAATATTTTTTATTTAATCTGCTGCCTGGATCCTGGTTTTGGTTTTATTCAGTTATTTAAATGTTTTTCTTCAAAAAGAAACGAAAAATTAATTCGCCTGATGATTTGATCATTAAGAATTTGAGAAAAGTCAATTGTGAATATATGAAAAGAAGGGCCGTAGCCAAAAATGTTTTCAGGAGAGGGGGCGATCCTGGCTATAACCCCCTAATACCTATTTTTTTTTTTTTTTATTTATTTAAGTTCTTTCGGCATCGGAGGTCATTTAGACCCCGTCCCTATTTATTTCATTTTGTCCTGGGAAGGGATGTCCCCTAGCTACGACCCTGATGGCCGTATATTAAAAAAAAAATACTATTATAAATAAAAATAAATTTTACAACATTAGTGGATGGGTAGATAAATTGAAGTGATTAAAGAAAAACCAGCTCGATTGCACTTCATTCCATATTCACTGTAAATTTGTTTTTTTGTTTTTGAACTATTATTATTCTCTAAGAAAATAATAACGAAACACAAACATAAATGAAAATGAACTCTTTTATTTTGTAAGTTTTTATTTTAACTTTAAAAATTTAATAATCGTGAGCACAATATTATATCAATATTCCTATAATTTAATAAATTTTTATTTAAATTATTTAAATATAAAAAATATTGCTATTCTGAATCTCAAAGCTAATTTTAAAATATAAAATTGTTGAATAATTCTAAATATAATAATGCTTAAAAAATTTAATTATCTCATCTGCGATTGAGGCAGCCGATTGATTAAAATAAAATTATATTATTAAAAAAGAAAAGAACTTTAAAAATCTTTTTTCTTATTTCGTTTTTTCAAAATAAAATGTAGAACATTCAAATTTCATGGATGTAGATTTGTTACGATTCAATTTGTTTTTAAGAACAAATCGAAATAAGAAGATAGATAGGCAAATTCTTTCTTTCACTATATATATATATATATATAATATCATATAAATCTGCTTCATATTATATTTTCCAAAAAAAACATCTATGTGAAATTTCAATATTAAATAGAAAATTGTTAACAAATAAAAATATTTATGGATATCTTATGCTTCAGACACCAATAGTTGTATATAAAACGAATTAAAAGTCGTTGGGTCTTAGATTTCAATTAGAAAATTTTAAAAGATAATATCTATACATATTATATATATATATTTATATATATATATGTATGTATAGAGCGAGTCACTAAGAGTTTTATTAGCCAATCTATTGAAAGGCATTTTTTATTAAATTAAAACATTAATACTTTTTAATAATTATTTTCTTCAAAGATTCGCTAATAGAATGTGAATTTGTAGATAGAGATAAAATAGAATTGAAAAAAATCACAAACGCGAATCACTTTATATATAATTAATATATATATATGAAAAAAGGTGCCTTTGATTTTTTTTTTTTGAATGTGTTCTTATTAGTATGAATACGAAAGAAAATGAATTATAATTATTATATGATAAAATTAGAATTCTAGAATATTTTGCTGTTATCGCTAAAATAATTGTTCATTTCATTATTAAAAAAAAAAAAAAAAATGTGCAATAAATGAAACTAAACAGCTAGTTAGAATCTTAATTAGGTCTTAAAAAAATAAAATTCTTTTATTGGAAAAAGATGAGTTTCTTTTAAGAAAAAAAAACACAGGGCACAAATAAAAAAAAAAAAAAACTTTGTAATAAAAACCCTTTCATAGTGATGGGGCCCAGCTCAAGAATGTAAAACCCCTTATTTTTTCATAATCTAAAATTTTTTTTATTATTTGATCTCTAACCTATATTCTTATATTATACATTTAAAATATAGATCGTTTTCTATTTTAGAATTTATCCTTCAAAAGGATTTATTAATTTTCTATTTGATAAATACTTTTTTTAGCTTTTGTAGTTTGTACTATTATTATTATGGGAGTTTTAAATTATAGACCACATTAATTATTTATAAAAAATATAAATACTCTACGTTTCAACTTCTTATTTTGCAGGAGTTTTTAAGTACTGTGCACTTGCTGAGAAAAATGTTAATTAGATATTATGGTCCGATTATTGTAAATAATATTGGAATAATTTATTATTTTGTACCATCTATGTTAAAAAATCAAATTCAAAAAATGTATTGTACCATCCTGCTTTTTATGTAAACACTTGCTTTGATGATTGTGTCTAACTTCATGGAAATGAGTGTAGATGGCGCTGATGTTATATATAAAAATGCACGTAATGGTTCCTTAGAGGTTAGCTCACTTGAGTCGAAGCAAGTGCACAGTACTTGGAAACGAATGCAGAATAAGCAGTCGAAACGTTATACAGTATTTATATTTTTAATAAATAATTAATAACCTAATGTGGTCTATAATTAAAAAGTCCCATAATAATAATTGATAAATACTCTTTAGTAATTTTTTGTTATGTAACAAAGTAAAATAAATATTTCTACTTGATTAAAATATATATATATATAATTCATAATCACTTCTTTTTTCTTAATTTTGTAAAGAAATATGATGCTTAATTAGGAGAAAAGTATATTTTATAAAATAAATCACTAATAAAAGCGCTTGACGAATTATGGCCGACGTTTGCCTATCGAGTAATTCTATGAAAGTTGATAAATTAATTTTTTTTCTTATGAACCCTAATTTATATAGCCTATATATTAAAAATAAAATCTTTACCCATTTGAAAGTAACCTTCTCTATTTAAATTTCTTTGATGAGTTTTTTTGTTCTAAACAGAAGGAAATCATGTTTTGATTATTTCATATATGTAAAATTAACAATAATTAGGATTGACAAGATTTTGTTTTAGGGGAAAATGATTGTTGGGAGGAAAATAAAATTGTTTCTCTGTTGTATTAAGTCAGGTTTTCTCTTTTAGTATATGGTTCTTATTAGATATTTAATTTTAACAGCAAATTTTCTTTCATTTTTAGAATTCTCTTTGATTTTAGAAAAATTTTTCTGCTGTTTACAATTTCATTTGATCTGTTCATTACAGACTTCCATTTAATTTTAAAAGGAAATATTTATTTTTGTTAATACTGTAATCAATCTTGCTCTGCATTTTCTATGTTTAATTGATTTAGATTAATTCGAAAGAACGATGTCAGCCTCTATCAAATGAAAATTTCAACCCAAGAAGACGACGTTTCGGTTTTAATTACATAATGCCTGATGATAGCATTACATAATGCTGCCGAACCGTCTTCTGGATTGAGATTTGCTCTCTTGTTTGCCTGACATCTCTTCCTTCGTATTAATTCAATCATTGAACAGCCACTTCTCTCATCGACATCTTTAATTCACTTATTTCACTAAACAAATAATTGTTTAATATATTTGGCAAATCTTGCATTTATTTATTCGTAAGGTAACACGTCGAAAAAGCCATATTAATATGTAAATTTATCTAAATATTGAAAATTTAAATATTGAAATTTATTTTAGCAAGCTTTTAAATTCGAATATTAATAATTGTATTAGCATTAATACTATTTAAACAAATTGAAAAAAAAAAGACTAAATATTTAATGTAATAATAAAAAAGTAAAAAATACAATTAAGTTTGACAATATTTTATGGATTGTTATGCTTATTATCAACATACAGTATTATTAGAAAATATTCTATTTAAAAAGAGAGATTATCTATTTATCTGGAAATTTAATAAACTGTTTCTCTCACATCTATTGTCAGGGACATATTTTAGGATAATAAATATTCTGAAATTCGATTATTTCTTTGGCTCTATTAAGAAAAAAATATTTACCACACTATTCATGTCTTAAATCGTAAATCTGATTAAATTTGTTACTGGAAGGCCGCTGAAAGAATAGCAGTAGTTTATACAAATAACTAAGACGGAAAAATTGTAAATTGTAATGAATCAATCATTGTCCATAAATGATTCAACGTTATTTGATAAAATTTTCCAAAAATAAATTCCCCATTGTGTTTATTGAAACTTTTGTGGATTTGTATTATTATTAAAAATATAAATACTGTACAACGTTTCGACTGTTTATTCTGCAGTCGTTTTCAAGTACTGTGCACTTGCTCCGATTCCAATGAACTAACCTCTAAAGGATCGTTACGTGCATATACAATTATATAAAATGCACGTTACTGTTCCTTATAGGTTAGTTCCCTTGGGTCGAAGCAAGTGTACATTGAGGGACAATATTAAGTCCCACCCATGCGTTTTCAACTTGTGATTATTTCATTGTTTTTATAAAAGAAAATTAAAATCTTCATTGAAAATTTTCTCGGTTTGAACCATGAAAGATTCCATTAAAAAATTTATATTATTTATTTAAAAACAATGAAATAATCACAAGTAGAAAATGTATGGGTGGGACTTAATATTGTCCCTCACTGTATATTACTTGAAAACGAATGCAGAATAAGCAGTCGAAACGTTGTACAGTATTTATATTTTTAATAAAATGTGGTCTATAATTTAAAACTCCTATAATAATAAATTTTCCCCATTTTAGAAATAATTTTTATAGGTGGATCGAGTTTTTTTTTTTTTTAAGGAGTCTTACGAGTCCTTTTCATCTATGTTTTGAGATAACTAGGTCTATTAATTGCTCAATTACTTCAGACACAGGCAGCTTTTTTCTTCGACAGAGAAATAAATGCTTGCAAATTCATAAATAATTATATGAGAATTAAGAGATTTTTTCTTTTTTTAATTATATGACCACTTGAAGATTAAACACAGATTTTTTTCTATTTAATAATGATAATAAAAATTAAAAATTTCAATAGATCGGATTTAAATCTGAATAGGCCACCTTATAACAATAATAATAAATAATGGTAATTTTATAAAGTTGAAAAGGATTCAATCTCTCAATCTTATTGTATCAAAGTTCCCAAAAATGAAATTTTTGACAATGTAATAGAATATAATTTATATTTGGGCCCCATTATAAAACTCACACTTTGCACAAAAAGGGATGGGAAAATTAAGTGATTCATTTAGAATTTATTAGAGATCATAAAAGTGATCTACAAATTTTTACAGTATAAATATTTATATTTATATTCTCCTCAAATAATGTCCCTTCTTTCTCTACACTCAAAAAACTCAACCTAAATCTATATAATTATTTTCTAAAAAAACTATTGGATGTATTTTGAAAAATTTTACACTTTCTAAAGAATTGATATGAATAAAATATTAGACAAGTTAAAAGCTAACTTCAATTCTAATAAAGCCTTTCAAATTAAATAAACCCTTTGCACTCAAGGAATAAAATAAATATTATATTAAATCTTTAATATTTGAACACCATGATGAAATAATGTAAAAAAAAAAGTAATATATATATATATAATTCCATTTTAGGGGCTGTGTTGATATAAAGAAACAAATTTCAAATATCCACCACTTTGATATATATGATTCCTATAAAATATAAATGCTATGTTCTGCGATTTTTTCGCCAAATGTTATTTTGGATGAAAATTTTAATAATAGTTGTAGTAATTAAAAAGATAACAAATGAAATATATCTATTGTAAAACATTTTAAATGTAGATAATTACTAAATATATATATATATATATGTGCGTGTGTATATGTATATATATATATATTTATCATGTATGTTAATGTTGAATTATTTGAAAACAAATGTTTATATTTAGAATGTGTGCCAAAATATTGAACAAATTTGTTTGTTGAACCTTCATTTTATTAAAAAAAAAAAAAATATATAATAAATGAAATTTAAAAATATGCTTTACTATTGTAATATCTGCTTAAGAGGGGATCATATTTCTTAATATATTGAAAATGATAAAAAAATTATAAAAAATATTTTTTGTCGAATATGATTCCGTCTTGGTCAGGTTTTACTTTTCATTCATTTTTGAAAACCTTAATTTTTTTCCGGGCCCTCTGAAATAATAAAAAATTTTTTTGACCCATATTTTGCCGTTTTACCTTTTTTTTTTTTTTTTTTAAGTGAATTATACCCTTCCCTCGTAACTCAAATCACTCCATTTTCACTTTCTCTTGCCTATATGTACTGTATATGTTAATATATATATATATAGATAAAGTATTGGATTCATGTCAAAAATTCGATGCCGATATTTTGATATATATACACGTTTTGAGGTCCCCTGAATCCAAAAATGTGTTTTCGCGACATAGTCTGTCTGGGTTTAATTTAAAGCATAAAGGGATTGAGCTAGGAGATTGAAATTTTATATTTAATTATTTTTAAGTTGAATCAGCATTTTATATTTAAGTTAGACACCCACCTAGGGCGTGAAAATAAGCTTTTGATAAAAATCGGGCAAAAAGTATTAGTACTTTACTGATGTAGTTTTTCAGTTTTTTTCGATTTTCTCAAAATTTTACTTCTTGAATTCTAATATATCGGCGGAAACTAAATAAAAAAAGGTTGGGGAAAAGTTTTGTCATGTAATGACAAGAGAAAAGGGGGCGAGGAATGCTAGATTTGAAGGTGGCATGGAAGATGAATGGATTATATAATCGAAGACTGCAAGCAGAATGCATTGGTGTGTAAGGAAAGAGTATTTTGGAGATTGAGAATAAAAAAAGAGACCCGTAGTAAAAAAATAGAGAAAATAGGGATAACCACCAGTAAAAGAAGAAGTTCACAAATGTTATTGGCTGAGATGTCATGTTTAAGGAAGTCCTTTATTTATATATATATATATATATATTCATTCCTCTCGGCTGCTGAGGGTTTATTAAATTGATTTAATAAATTATATTATACCGATGACAAACGGAGATCGTTCTATATATATATATATATATATATATCCATATATATATATTCTCTCAATAACAACGGGTTCAGAATTGAAAAAATTTCTAAATGAGAAATGGTAAAAATAAAATTTTCATTTAAAGATTAAAAATAGAAATGTCATATCACATATTATGGGAATTAATATAACTTCATTGGGAATTAATATAAGTTTTATGAAATATATTCATATGGTAATATAAAAAATAAAATTAAAAACAAAATAAATTTGCAAATTTTATATTTTATTGAAAATTTATTTTCATAGAGAACCAATGACAGACATTATCTATGACAGATAGGAAACATCATCTCAGATAACAAAATCCAAATGAAAAATAAAATTTAAATAATTAATTATATAAACTTTAAAATATACTATTTAAGAATTTTTTTTAAATTAATTTTGTTTTTAAAATAATATTTTATTGCTTTGAAAAAAGAAAAATACAAATTTTCAACAGTCATAGGAATTTAATTTTTTTTTTTTTTTTTTTTATTTAATGAAAAATAAATTAAAAGTAAAATAAAAATTTATATAAAAAATAGAATAATTATTTTTTAAAGTTCGAATAATTTATTTTTTATAATTTTTATTTTTTTTTATGATTAATTGTCAAAGAGTTGGTCGTCCATTTGACAGCTTCTCTGACCTGTCCTTTTTGCGCCAGAGTAACACGTGTACCGCCTAAATTCAGCTGTCATCACATTTATTAACGTAAGTTTAATTATTTCTTTTGATAATTAATCCATTCCGCATGATTTTATTATGTAATATTTTATTTCTAACAAATTAAATCATTTTATGTGAGTGTGAGTTAAGAAAATTAGTTTCCCAGTGTTTAACCTTTCATCTCATATTTCTCATTAGCCTTCTCATTTATTTATTTTCTTTTATAAACCCTTGATTGTATTTTATTAATTATTTTAATTTCTCTAATTATTTTCTTAAATGTGAGTGAATTATTTTAAGCAAAATCAGTCTGACAGATCTTACAAGTAAATTAATAAAATTTTAATATAACACATTTTCCCCTTGAATTTAAACTAACAATTCTATTATTAACTGTGATTTAAATTAATAGCATGCTTTATTAATTCATAGAAAGTCTTATGTGATGGAGTTGTATTTCTAAATATTTTTTCCTTTTATTTAACAGTAATAAAAATAAGTATCCAAATAGTTTTGATTTCATTTTGGAATTGATCTTTTTTCCTTTTTAAGCTTCTTTTTAAAATTATTAAACGAATATTTATAATGCTGACATCCTTATGTATATATATTTTTTTAGAAAAAATCAATTTTTATATTTAAAATAAAAGATTATTTTCTAATTTGAAAGAGAAGAAGAATAGATTTATCAAAATCATTTATGAATTTATACCCCCCATTTATATATATTGGATCCCACTGATTCTCATCATTAATAAATAAAAAAAAAAATTTCTTTTATTTTATTTGTTCAACTTTTGGTCTCTAATCGTGTGATTTTCAAGTACAATTTAGTTACAGACACTTATTATTTGCATTGAAGAGAATTAAACCAGGATTTTTGACTCAAAGCTTAACAAATAAAATATAATAGAAACAATTTTTATAATGACAAATGTCAGTGTCAGTGTGATCCAAAATTATTATATATATATATATATATATAATATAAACTAGGTAGAGCCTTGTTCGAAAATATATATATATTATAATATATATATATATATACAAAGTGACAAGGTGATCTAATTAAAAGACGGATTCATTCCTCCCGATATATATATATATAGGCTATAAAATATATTTTTTCAACTACAAGTTATTTATTTTTAATTAATTTTAATTAATTCATTTTCTTACCTTTCACATTAGAAAATCATCTTTTATTTATTCTTTTTAATTAAAAAAATTAATGCGAGTTCTACAAATTAAATGGAGAAAAGATCCCAAAATGAAGTAAAAACTATTTGGAAATTTGTTTTGGATTTAATATCAAATAAGAGAGAATGTGAGAATAAGGGACTAGAATTAATAACTTAAATATATTTAATTAAACGCTAAATAATACAAGATACAATATATTATTAACTCAATCACAAAAAAATAAAACAAAAAAAACACATACTTGAGATCTCAAATCAATAGAGTTAGACTTTCACAGGTGTTATCAATAATAAAAGAATTTGATTTTCGATTTAACCGTTGTTTACTTGTTTACAACGTTTCGGCTACTCATTCTTCTTTTACTGATTTTATAAAAGAGAAGGTGTATATAATTCTTAATAAGACTGATTCTACGCTATTTGAATTTTATTGGTCAGTGGAAAAAATATATGTTAAAATAATTATATTATTGATACTGTATTCTTAAATAATAAAGAATATCGTGTTTTATTGGGGGCCACATTTAGTCAATTCACGATAACTGTTTCATTTTAGGAATTAATAGTTGAAAATAGTCATAAATGTCAGTATTCTGGGTGTCCCATTTCTAGTTTTTTTACTAGTTTTGTTCGACGCTCATTTATTTATTAACTTGACATAATATTTTTTACCATAATTATAAACATAAAAGTAAACCCCCAAAAACATAATTAATGAAAATACATTTTAAAGTATTTGTTATTATAAAAAAAATACTTGTTTTCACGTGACCTAAAAATGATGTCATCTATTCTGGAAAAATTAAAAAATAAAATTATCATAAAAACTTTACTTAAAGGATAACAATGACATGAATAACAGGCATAGTACAGTCTGAAGTAAGAAAGCAAGCTAACGGCGTTGAGCATAATTCAAATAATATAGCTTTAGTTATTGTTGGATTGTCATAAAGTGTGTTTTGGGCCAGTCGATGCAGTATTTATTCTGGTAAATAAATCTCTTTATGTTTATCGTTACGTAACTCTACATATGTACAATGCAATGTTTATTGTATGTAAATGTCATGAATTACATCGAAACTTTGGCAAGAAGACGCGTATTGTTTTTTTTTTTAACGTAATGTGTGGTTTTGTCATTAGTTTGGCTGTCATTATTCAGGCACATTCAAGGGGTTCTTATCCCGTCAATACGACAGTAAAATTTATTTCAATTGGATTTAGCTATCAATCCAATTGAAATAAATAGATGCGAGTCTAAATGGCCTTCGATGCCAAAAAATGGAATAAAAAACTCTGTCAGGGAAAATACCCGCCCACGGGTAGGGACGAAATTTTGTTTCCTTAATATCTTATAGATATAATATGTATGTTTTTTTAATATTAATTCAGCTTTCATTATAAATAGTTAATTGTCTGTCACTTTCCCTAGCCTAATTTTCACAATTCTGCCAATAGTGTCTTTCTTCAAAAATATATTTCTTCTGGTGCTAATAAAACTCAAAAAATTAAAATATCTTCTTGGCCTCATCATTACAAGATATGAAAATAATGTGCCAATCTAAGGAAATCGCGAAGATAAATTGAACAGAGTATATCGGTTTCTGGACACAAAAATCCAAATAGCGTA
>JAKCPI010009239.1:0-53103 GCA_023213315.1 Euborellia annulipes | reverse complement strand
TTTTCTATAGAACATTCACATTGCCTACATACATACATTTTTCCCATTTCATTTTTATATATAGGTAGATGGCGGAATGTCTGTCTGTCTGTCTTTATCCAATCCGAGCCCCTTCCCAGTTCTCCCTAAGAAAAAAAATAAATAAAAAAAAAAATTTAATTATTAATTATTTTTCATTTAGGAGATTTGATTATTTTAATTAACTTTAATTGACTTTAATCTTTCATAAGGCAAAACAAAACTCAATGCTTTCCAATGGGCAATTTCTGGACATTCTGAAATTTTTTGAGCTTTCCCATCTGAGAATTTCAAGACCCGAATATTTCTCCTAGACTCTCCATAACATCCTCTATAAGACTACAAAATATCGATTCAAAATTCACAACAGAGCGTGACAGACGGACACACCGCTATTATATATAAATAAAATTTATTTCTGCATACAAAAGAAAAATACATGAACTTCAGTCAGGGCCGCAGACAGGGGGGGGGGGGGGGGGGGGGGGGCTATATCCCCGGGGCCCGGGCCATCCGAGGGGGCCCGGGCCCATTGCGCTCCCACCTTAAAATTCTAATAAAAAATAATTTTCATGGTTAAAATTTCAATTAAAAAAAAATCATTTTCTTGAAATTTTTTTCTCAAGGGGGCCCGGGCCCTTTAAGCTCAAATCTTAAAATTTCAATTAAAAAAAAATCATTTTCTTGAAATTTTTTTCTCAGGGGGCCCGGGCCCTTTAACCTCAAATCAAGTTTGATCTTTTCACGACTCAGGATAGCTAAAAACGCAGATTTCAGTGGCTAATTTTCAAAAAATTTTCCATACCCCCAGATTCCCCCGAAATCCTCTGTCCGGATCTCGATAAAATATTGTAACTCTTTGTTTAATTTAAAAATTTTTAATTAACTTTATTTAAATAAATATTGTAGGCTATGTATAAACTATTTCAAAAGTTGTGTCAAAAACTGTGTAAAAAATTGTTGGCATGAAGGCCACAATAGCCTTTTATATACTAAAAAAAAACTTGTTTTTTTTTTTTTTGGGGGGGCCGTATTAGTAAGCAGCCCCGGGGCCCGTCAAGCCTGTCTGCTGCCCTGACTTCAGTATAAGTATATATGGACCTTGTTACGCATTAGTGTGTCAAGCGCCAAAAAAATTAAAAATTGAATTAAGCACGGAATATTGTTTCAAATGCTTTAATTAATAATATTTTTTATGAAATATGTTCTAAAAAAATTTATATTTAATGTTTTTTTTTTTTTTTTTTTAAATATTCACACTTTTTTCTTATTCGCAATCACACTCACACACACATTCACACAGTCTTTTCGGCAACTTAGGCCATTTAAGACTTTAGACGATAAGCGTTGTAATTAATGTATATATATTGAGGGTTCAGGCATTTCTATTTAAGCCATCTGGTATCCAAATGGCTTAAATAAAATCATCGGACTGCCTGGGTCCGAACCCGCGACGTTTGGTATAGGAGGTAGGCACGCTACCTACTACGCCAGACCCGGGGGCATATTTAATGTTACTTGCACAATTGACAAAAAAAAATTATATAGAATCCAATGAAAACAAAAAACTTTAATGTTAATTTTCTCAAATCTCGGTAGCTTGCGCTTGACACACTAATGCGTAACAGGGTCCATATATATATTTTTATATCGTTATATTAACACGCAGGATGTTTACGTAATACATACTTGAATGACCCCAAACTAGAGTCGTTAATAAAAGATATTCTATTAAATGTAAATTCCACAAATGGTCAATTTCCAATTTGATATAATTTATTCAATAGGATTAGTATTTTTATTTTTTTTCATTTTTAAGTGAATAATAATCGTTATTTGAGATCTAGAGCAATCCTTTTTTTTTATTAATATTCAAATAACGTTATAAATATTTATCTTTCTATAGAAACAAAAACAAAAACCGAGTTTATTAATTCTATAAATTAAGATATTCTAGATATGAGATTGAATCGCTAATTGATTGAGCAACCGATCCCTCCCTCCCTCACTCAGAGTACATACACATTCAAGTATTAAATATCAACAGGATCCTTTGACAGAGGATTGATTTTGATTTAAACTAACTCTATTGTCCATATTCGACACAAAAGACCGACATTACAATATTTAGTTTCCGCTCATACGTAGGGGAGAGGGGGGGGGACATTGGGACACGAGGCACATTGGGACATTCGAATTTTAGCGCTACTAAATGTAAAGTTAGATTGTACTCTTTGACCATTAGGGTCCATTAAGTACCCATTTTATTATAGAAAAATTTTAACAGCGTCAAGCTACGCCATAGCTAGTTACACGTTGCTACATCATATTTGTCCTGCGTTGTAAAAAAATCGGAAATCGTTTGAAGTCGATTATTCTCCATATGAACGTTTGAATTAAGACAGTTGAAATATTAGAGGTAAGGGGACTTGTTTATTCTTACTATGTCGATACATGCAGATGTAATTATTTATTTTAGCTATTTGTATAGCCTCATTTTGTTTATAAACATGATTGAGGTAGATTGGGACATCTAGCGAGAGGCACATGTGGACACTAATAAATAAGAAATTATATATAATCATAGGCGCCGGAACTGGGGGGGGGGCAAGGGTACATTGCCCCCCCCCCTGGCATCCTACAGGGGGGGGGCAGAGGGGGGCAAAATTTCTTCTTTTATTTCATTTATTTTTAAAAATGATATATTTTTTTTTTTTGAAAAATAAAATCTTCTAAATTAAAAAAATTAAAAGAGTAAAAAATTCATTTTTTTTTTTCAAATTTTTTCCAAAAATTTTTGATAAAATCACTAGCAAAATTTTAATTTTATTAAAATTGTGATTTTATTTAAAATTTTTAAAGCTTTATAGTAGATTTGTTTTTGTTTTATACTATTTGAACATATTAAATTATTTTAATTTTCTAAAAAAAATTTTTTTGCCACTCCCCCTGATTCAAATTCGTTCCGGCGCCCCTGTATATAATATTTAAGATATTATATTGTGGACAGGGCAGCAGACAGACTTGACGGGCCCCGGGGCTACTTACTAATACGCCCCCCCCCCCCCCCCGAAAAAAATCAGTTGGGTTTTACCAAAATATACCAAACTAATGTGGTACTTTATTTGAAACTTCTCGCGTATTAATCTAATTTCAAAAGACTTTCCGATGAGCTAGAGGTGGGAAATTTGATATTTAAGGGTCATTTTTGATGACGCTAATCATCAGTTGGGTTTTACCAAAATATACCAAACTAATGTGGTACTTTATTTGATGCCTCACGCTTTCTTAATACTCTATAATAATAAAAAAGACTAAAAAGATTAAAATAAAAATATATTTAAAAAAACTTTTAAAAATAAATGCTTTTATTTAAGGTTGTTCGGATAGTACATCGTAAGTCATAATAGAATCTAAATTTTTTTTTAAATAAAATTAAAAATTTGAATGCCAAAATTCCTTATTATAATTTAGTCGTGACCTATCATAGTTTATAATTGGATTAAGTTAATAATTTAATTACCAAAAATAATAAATGAATGACTTTTGATTTGAGCAGTTTTTCACGTAATATAGAACTGGCAACATTGCATTCATCAACTATCTATTTTAAATCTTAAACGCCTTCAATTTTATTTTATTTAATATATTACAATGTTTAATGCAAATCAGTTTAAACACAATGGACGATTTGCGAGAAAAAGTATCTTAAAATTGAAAAAAAATATGTAACTAACATCAAGTATTTTATGCGACGTTGCCAGGCTGGTCTGACTCTCGATGCTTCCTTATTTTTAAATATTGGCGACTGTCATTTTGGAGAATTTTTTTGACTTTCTTGTTAAAATATCTTTAAAAGCGGTCGGCAGAAACTTTTGATTTTATTTTTAACATATTCCTCGGAAGTGAATTAATAAAATGTAAGTTTTTTTGTTTTTGTATCTATTGCAGAGATGCCTATATAATTCGATATGTGTGCGTTTCGTCGTTATTCCCCATAGGCTACATGTTAAATTTCAATTTTTTAAAAATTAATTACACGATAACCCTGTGTCAGATCTGCTTCAAAATTTTATTTTATACGTATTTGATAGTGATTAATAACATATTAAAAAATTAGCTTTTAATCAAGGAAAGTGCTTTAATGTCCGAACAACCTTAAATCGAACTAAAAAGAGATAAATAATTTAATTTAATTGTTCTTGTTAAAATTGTTGAATATTTATAACTTAAAATAAAAGCGTGGGGCGCTCATTAATAGCTTAAGGAATTGTCTATAGCCTGGGAATAACTTCGAAGCGCCCCACGCTTTTATTTTAAGTTATAAATATTCAACAATTTTAACAAGAACAATTGAATTAAATTATTTATCTCTTTTTAGTTCGATTTATTTCAGAAACCACCTAAGCGACAAAATTTCAAATCATGTGTTTTTGGTGCTACTGTACAATTACTACAACAGTTAAGAGTGAACAGATAAAACTTGTGTATTAAAATTATTTATCTAAAAAAAATTTCTCCACTTTAAGTTTCTTGGAGAAGGGGGGGGGGGTGGATCATAAAACTTTTGGGCCCCCCCAAGCAGAAATCCTGGCTACGCTACTGATATCTACGGTAACAAAATTGTTTAAAATAATAAAACTGCATTATTATTTACACTTTAGATTAAAATTAGACATACAATGAAAATGAAAAGGGGGGGGGGGGTGTTAGACAGCCTCCAGAAAGGGGCGATGGGCCAATAAAGGTTGGGAACCACTGTGTTAGATTGTGCCACCTTTATTCACCAAATTATTTTTTAGAACAAAACAAATTGTTTTTGTCCACATCTGCCTCTTCACTGTCCAAATCTACCTCACCCAAGAGGTACATTGGGACAATTTGGATTTTTTGGAAAATTGCAAAAATCTAATTCATCTATTGGTGAATAAGCGCTAAGCCTATGGCAATAGATAGTGCATTTATCAGTGTCAACAACATAACATTAAATGCTCAATAATATTGAAAGCCAAACTATACACAGCTAATTTTATTTGTACTGTCCCAATGTCCCGCCCTCTCCCCTATATTAAAATTTAAGGTTGTTCGGATAGTACATCGTAAGTCATAATAGAATCTAAATTTTTTTTTAAATAAAATTAAAAATTTGAATGCCAAAATTCCTTATTATAATTTAGTCGTGACCTATCATAGTTTATAATTGGATTAAGTTAATAATTTAATTACCAAAAATAATAAATGAATGACTTTTGACTTGAGCAGTTTTTCAAGTAATATAGAACTGGCAACATTGCATTCATCAACTATCTATTTTAAATCTTAAACGCCTTAAATTTTATTTTATTTAATATATTATAATGTTTAATGCAAATCAGTTTAAACACAATGGACGATTTGCGAGAAAAAATATCGTAAAATGGAAAAAAAAAATGTAACTGACAGCGAGAAAAGACAATTATTTTATGCGACGTTGCCAGAGAGTCTGAGTCTCATTCTATATACATTTAAAGAGTATCTAAAGAATAATTGTTTCTTGAATTTTAATCAAAATCGTTGGAGCGAATTTTGAGAAAATGCTGTGTTCTGTGCTTGTCACACCAGATTTTTCTCTATATGTTAATTTTCTATATTAAATTTCAATACCCGTAAAAGAGCATCTGTAATATAGCTAAGGGATTATCTCCCTTTGCCCTTAATCACCAACTCACTGTTTGGGGAAAAGAGCAAATCTTCAATTAAATAACTAATTAAATTTATTTATTTATTTATTAATACCTAATCACCAGCACTAAGCCTTCAACTCTCAATCCCGGCCCACATTTTGCTACAATCTATTTCCACAATAAAAAAAAATTTGGAAAATTTAATCATAAAACAATTTGGTGTAACTAAGCACATCACCAGTAAGGGTTGGTTGCTTCACTTCTTGTTTATCAAATCGATGATTTACTATTGCTCGAATAAGTTTGTTAGTTAACTAGAAGTGAAGCAACTGGCCATACATAAGGAGACTAGACACACCAGATTTTTGGTACGTGTCTTTCACTAATATTCTAAATGATTTTTTTTTTTTTTTGTAGGTTATTTTTCAATTTTTTTTTAAAGTGGAACTTTTATTTGATGGCCTCAAATTTTTTCGCTCTTCTATCAGCATGTCGTGTTTCAAGCCGTCACGTCAAAGGCCATGACGCTACAAGCCATGACGTCACAAGCCGTGACGACAAACATAGGAAAGTTGAAATTTAATATATATGACGAATTATAAAAAAATAATTGTGAGATTTAATTATTCAATTTTTAAATTGATAAAATATAATTTTTAAAATGATTCAAATCTTCAATTACTAAATAAATATTGTTCTCAGTTTTTAACATGCGTCTATTGATTTCCCATTTTCCAATTATTAAGTTAAGATTAAAAATACCCTTAATTGAATAATTTTCTAAAAAATTTCAGTTAAACGCCTATGATCTGAAAAAAAGTTTCACTTGCATCGTGGTTTCATAAAACCACACAATGATTTTTTTCCTCAAATTGTGTCATTTATACGGATATAATAAATTAAATTAAATTCTAGTTCTAATATTCTAATCGATAGGCCAATAACAACAAATTCAAATTAAAAAGAGATTATAATAAAAATTGAATTCATTACAATAACAAAAACAAAAAAAAAACATTTCTATATAACGCCGCTAAACAAAAGCTCATTTATTTTGTGATCAAGTGTTTTTTTTTTTTATTAAACGATTATCTATTAAATAAAAAAATTTAAATGAAATTCTAGATTTTTTTTTTTTTTTTTTGAAGGGCTTTTCATTGTTGTTGTGAAAATACTTGTGGCATGTTCTGAACATGACAGATGCTAATGTGTCTGTCCTCAGAGGTTAACTCTTTGATTGAAAGCCACTTTAAAATTTCAAAATTTTACTTTATAAACGTTTTAATATATTCCATCTTTTTTTTTTTATAAATCTTAAATTACAGTATTTGAACAAATTCTATATTATTTTACCTATTAATCAAGTAATTCAAAAATTTGCCAAGAGATGTCAGAATGGTAGCTAATAATATTTAATGCATTTGTTTGATTTTCATTGATCTTTTAACAATAAATACTTTATAAATAATATTATATATTATGTATCTTTTATAAAAGCATAAAAATATATAAATATAGGCCAGATATAGGCTAATACTATATCGGCTGTTAGACTAGCCTGCCATCTATTGCAAGAATGCTGAACTAATTTGACAGTTTTTTTTTTAATAAATCATCTAAGCTTATTTTAAAAATTTCTTAATTAATATGTGATTAATAATAACAATAAATTCATTTTTAAATTAAAAAAAAAATTAAAGATTATAGGGACAGATTGTTTTTTTGTATTTGCTTGATAACAAAAAAATTAATTACGTTTAATAAGTCATAAAAAAAAATTATAGCTCGATGTCCCCAATAATCTCTTATTAAAAAAAGACCGCATTGAAAAATTTCTTATAATAGTCTAGTTTTTTTTAAAGTACGTTTAGACGTCACTCCTGAACCCCCTTAAACTATTTTATTGAGCCGACGTTTCGGTCTCAGTAGAGGCCATCTTCAAGGCCCAACGAGTGTCAAGAAAATATATATATTTTGCATTAGGTATCTATGTTTAACGATGCTCTTCAGTTGAGAGATCTTGAAATGCCTTCCAAATAAAATCTACTTTTCTTGATAAAACTCAACAGCCATAACCACAATATTTTTCCCATAATTAAACATTGATCTTGATCACAACGTGCGCTCTAAAGTTTTTCTTTAGATTTTAACTCTGAATTCTCTGGAACGTATCCGTGTATTATTTTTAGATAATTCCGTTTAGAGTTGAAATGATTAATGTTAGCTATATAGTGAATTTATATTAAAAAAATTATATAGCTCTATCCTTGAGGTTAGAAAACTTTTTCTTATTCTTGGATTAATTCCAAATAAAATTAAATTAAAATTTAAAATCATTATAAATGTTCCCTCATTTGATTGATTTATCGCCATTGCAATTATAGAAAAATCTCAGTTCACATTCAAGCCAAGAAATTTTAGTTTATTTACAAGCCCCCCCCTCCTCGCTACCCAAGATGCCTCACTCGCTTTAATTATTGCAAAAAAATTTTTGTTTTATTTATGCTATTAACAAAAATTGTCATTTTGTTTTTGCTCAATGCAAAAATATCCTACATATTTTCAATCAAAATATTTATTTATTTTTTTTTTACCGACGTCACTAAAATATCTCCTAATCTAATAAACAAAAATCTTGAGGTGACTGGTTGCACAGCACCAAAGATAAGAGAAAGTTGTGTTCTGTGCAGGTCACCCCGGATTTTTTGTGTCGACATATATTTAGTTTCCGCCGATATATTAAAATTCAAGATGTAAAATTTATAAACATGGGAAAATATTTATATTTTGTAACCATTTCTCCTATCTTTCCTATGAAGTACAAGAGTAAAGTGTGCTTCAAACAATTTCAAAGACAAAATGAGAATATACAGATGATGAGAATATACATTTTAAAGAGCATCTAAAAAATTATTAATTTTTACTTTCTCTTACCTCTATGTTAATATATATAGAGAGAAAGTATTGGATTCATGTCAAAAATTCAATGTCGAGATTTTGATGGATCTCCACGTTTTGAAGTCCCCTGAAACCAAAAAAGAGGTTTTCGCGACATGATCTGTCTGTGTGTATTCAATTTAAAGCATGAAGGAATTGAGCTAGGAGGTTGAAATTTTAGATTTAAGTTAGGCACCCACCTGAGGCGTGAAAATAAGCTTTTTGTCAAAATCGGCCAAAGAGTACTAGTACTTTACTGATGTACTTTTTCAGTTTTTTTCGATTTTCTCAAAATTCGCTCCAACGATTTTTTTTTACATTCAAAAATCAATTATTTTTTAGATGCTCTTTCAAATGTATATTCTCGTTTTGCCCTCAAAATTGTTTGAAGCACACTTTACTCTTGTGCTTCATAGGAAAGATAGGAGAAATGGTTGCCATGGTAACAAAATATAAATATTTTCCAATATAAATTTTACATCTGCATTCACATGTTCCGTACTGTCGGGAACTAAATACATGTCGACACAAAAAATCTGGTGTGACAAGCACAGCACAACAACTTTCGATTACCGAAGGTAAGAGAAAGTGGTGTGCTGTGCGCCAGTCACACCAGATTTTTGAATTTCAATCAAAATCGTTGGAACGAATTTTGAGACAATTACTACACAGACTATTAAGTTATTATTATTATTTATTATATATAATTATTCACACACAGACCGACTATTTTCTGGGACCCAATTTTTTGGACCTCTCCATCAAAATCTCGAAATTGAATTTTTAACGTGATTCCAATACTTTGTCTATATACCGGTATATAGGTAAAAGAAAGTGCCATTTATTAAAAGAAATCACAGGAAGCACAGTAATAGATACAGATGACGACAGGAGGGAATTCGTGTCTATTTTATTACATTGTTATTTCTACAAGAGATCTGCTTAGTCAGCTGGAGATGAATTGTATACTCATCAAAAAAAGGATAAGTATGTAGTAGAAACGTAATCAAAACAAATAAAGGTGTCAGAGGAGTAAAAAATAACAAAGAGAAAGAGGAAATTTATTACACGCATTTTTATTCCCTCTCTCTGTATTTGTATATCTGTCACTTGATTTTGATAAACTCAAGAGATAAAATAAGTAAAGCGATAATGATAATATCGTTTATTTGTTCTATACCCATGGGGGTGGGGTGATAAATTTTAAAAATGAAACGTGCGATATTTATGTATTTAGACGTTTTCAGAGGTGTAAATCAAATTATACGGGGGAGGGATCTGTTTAGCATTAACCTTGGTGCTTCCTCTTTGTAGGCTTGAATATTTTCAACATTAACATGTTTTGGAATATAGGCTCTTTCAGTAGCGTAGCCAGGGCCGTAGCCAGAAAATAATTTCGGGGGGGGGGGGATGATTTGGTGGAACAGTAGAAAATCATAAAATCGTTTTAATAAAATAAATAAAATGGTGATACTTATCATATATATTTATTAGAAAACCATTACCAGAATTTTGTTTGTAGTGATTGATTAACTATTATGTTGTGTATAACAACAAAGTAAGACGGGCGCACTAAAATAAATATCTTTTTTATTTCGGGGGGGGATCAATCCCCCTTGATCCCCCCCCTGGCTACGGCCTTGAGCGTAGCCAGGATTTCTGCTTGGGGGGGGGGGGCAAAAGTTTTATGAACCCCCCCCCTCCCTTTTCCAAGAAACTTAAAGTGGATTTTTTTTAGATAGAGGAAGGATATAAATGCAGGCAGCCAAGAAATAAAAACGCTCTCGATTCCCTTTGAATGTCCAGACGTTTCGGGCAAAATTTATTCGCCCATCCTCAGTGAACTATTCTAGTGGGAGAGAGTTAAGTCTCCTTTGGTATACATAGTGGTTGTTAGGTTCTACTACGTATTCTATTTAATGTAACAATATGATGATAAATGAGTTTTTTATTATTAAAACTTTTTGCTATTTTCATAGTCAAGATACAATCAAGTAATCAAGTAAAGTTTTTTTTAGATAATAATAATTATAAATAAAAAACAAATAAAAAAAAATTTTTTTTTCTTGAAATAAAAAATAATTTTAATACAAAATTCGTAAATATTAGAGATTTTTTCAATTATTTATAAGTTTTTTGTTAGATTTTAGAATTTATGAGAGTTAATAAAATAATTATTTAAAAAAATTAGGGAAAACAATAGGTATTTTTTTGTTTTGGAGAAGGCTTTGGGGGAGGCCCGGCCCCCTGGGCCCCCCCCTGAATACGCCACTGGGCTCTTTTTAAGGTGCGGGTCTCGAAAAGCCGTTAGAAGACGATTCAGTACCGAGTTACTCTAGGCGGCAAGAGATGGCGTTAGTTTTTCCCATATGGATACAAGGGATTTATTCCATTTCATTTGAAAGATTCCAGCTAATTAGATTTAAACTTTCGACCGTAGGTTCTCGTTGAAACATTTGTAAATTAA
Source organism: Euborellia annulipes (assembly GCA_023213315.1). Lineage (NCBI taxonomy): Eukaryota > Metazoa > Arthropoda > Insecta > Dermaptera > Anisolabididae > Euborellia > Euborellia annulipes. The sequence continues at coordinate 42,018 of JAKCPI010009239.1, read as the reverse complement.
AATTAAATATACAAATTAAACACTAGTATTTGTTCAAAGGTTTTATTAATTAAAAATTAACACTTAATACTATTTCGACAATTTCTTGTCATCCTCAGAAGTATTAGAATGTAATCACTTCTGAGGATGACAAGATTGTCGAAAACGTATAAGGTTAATTTTTAATTAATAAAACCTTTAAACAAAACCTAAATTTGATATTTAATTTTAATTTCCAGCTAACTAATTAAAGGTAGAAAATTAATTTATTTTTAACACAATGATTACTAATTTAATTATAATATAATTATTATGTATGACATTGCACAGTGTTTTCACTCAGCTAAATTTCTATCTTACGCTGATGATTTGAAAATCTATTTAACAATAAACAATATTAATGATTGTCTATTGTTACAGAGTGATCTTGATCGATTTTGCCATTATGTAAATAATAATGGACTTTCATTGAATGTTAATAAATGTTCTGTAATGTCATTTACTAGAAATAGAAATAAAATTAACTTTAAATACAATATTGGTCAACAAGAACTTAATAATGTATCATCAGTCAGAGATCTTGGTGTGATACTAGACTCTAAGCTGATTTTTGATACACATATAGACATGATTGTTAAAAAATCTTTTAAATTGCTAGGATTCATATTTCGAACTGGAAATCGTTTCTCGAATGCTTCCACTTTTATTAATTTGTATTATACTTTGGTTCGTCCTCATTTAGAATTTGCTTCAGTGTGCTGGTGGTCTCCTCATTATCAAGTTCATATAAATAGGATCGAATCTATTCAAAGAAGATTAGTTAATTATATTAATAGAAAATTTCCAAATTTTACTCTAAATCTCCCAACTTTAGAAAATAGGAGAATATTCCTTGATTTTATTTTTTTATATAAAATAATTAATAATTGCACTGATGCACCCCAAATATTAGAAAAATTTGGGTTTAGAGCTCCGAGCAGAGAGACCAGGAGTAATGACCTATTTACACTATGGCAATGCAAAACGAATGCATCCATGTTCTCTCCGATAAATCGGGTTTGTATTAATTATAATGATATGGCTAGGGATCACGATCTTCCGGATGTGTTCAGTTGTTCTTTAGGTAGATTTAAAGGAGGAATGAAGAGAATTTTATATTAAAATTTAAGTTTGTGTATTGAACAACATTTTTGTATTATTATTTGTTTTTATCTTCGTTAATGATTTTTTTATCTATATTATGCGTCTATATATACTGTAAAGGATTCATTTACTGTAAAAGACTCTTATATTAATTTAACTAAAAATAATTTTTTGTATTTTTTTATTCAGAGCCATTTCTTCATTAGGATTAATTTCCTGTAAAATGGCCAGATTACTTCTGTAAATAAATAAATAAATAAATCTATAAGATATAGAGCGAATTTTTTACTTTCTCTTACCTATGTATATATGTAATATATATATATAGAGAGAAAGTATTGGATTCATGTCAAAAATTCGATGTCGAGATTTTGATGGATCTTCACGTTTTGAGGTCCCCTGAATCCAAAAAAGTGGTTTTTGCGACATGGTCTGTCTGTCTGTCTGTCTGTCTGTCTGTGAACAAAATATCTCAAGAACGAAAAGAGCTAGGAAGTTGAAATTTTATATTTAAGTTAGGCACCCCCATGGGACGTGACACGAAGCTTTTGAACAAAATCGACCAAAGAGTACTAGCACTTTACTGATTCACCTTTTCAGTTTTTTTCGATTTTCTCAAAATTTGCTCCAACGATTTTTTTTTAAATTCATATATCAACTATATTTTAGTTGCTCTTTAAAATGTATATTCTCATTTTGTGATTGAAATCTTCTGAAGACCACTTTACTCTTGTTCTCCATAGAAAAGATAGGAGAAATGGTTGCCATGGTAACAAAATATAAATATTTTGCCATACTTATAAATTTTACATCTTGAAAATCGAATGTACCATACTGTTGGAAACTAAATACATGTCGACACAAAAAATCTGGTGTGACAAGCACAGTACACAACTTTCGATTACCGAAGGTAAGAGAAAGTTGTGTGCTGTGCGCCAGTCACACCAGATTTTTAAAAATATCTTTTATTTAATGCGATTAATCTAAAAAAAAAAATTTATTTTTTCAAAAATCAAAAAAAGGGCTTCTATAAGTTGTAGATATTCTAAATAGCTTTAATTTAAAAAAAAATTTGAGGTCGATAGCTTCAAAATTGTGGCCGCAATCTCCCAAAGTTAGCACCCCGAGACGCGCACCTTCAGGGATGAATGGTTTATGGTTTTTAATAAAAGACGCATCACACCGACACTGTATATGTAGTGGAGAGTCAACTAATAACTAGAAGGCGTCTTCCAGAAACGAGAACATGCAATTGTTGGGTAGGTAAAGCAAAAGGCAGATAGATATATTTAGCTACTGGCATTTAGACTTTGAATTCCAAGTAGGGGTGTTCGATTATTGAAAAAAATAATCGATTTTCGATTATTAAAAATAATCGATTATTCCGATTAATCGATTATTCCGATTAATCGGTTTCCCGATTAATCGGTTTCCCGATTAATCGGTTTCCCGATTAATCGGTTTCCCGATTAATCGAAAATAATCGGAATAATCGGTTTCCCGATTAATCGAAAATAATCGGAATAATCGGTTTCCCGATTAATCGAAAATAATCGGAATAATCGGTTTCCCGATTAATCGAAAATAATCGGAATAATCGGTTTTCCGATTAATCGAAAATAATCGGAATAATCGGAGAACCGATTAATCGGAAATAAATTATTATTTTTTCATAACTGATAAATAAGAAATTTTTTTTTTTTTTAAACACACTTTTTTCACAGTCACACTCACATTCAAACACACATACATACAAGTCATTTCGGCATCTGAGGCCATATAAGACAAACTATAACCCAAGGGCGGATCCAGAAGTGTTTCTCGGGGGGGGGGGTAATCTGGTGTGACTCGTCGCACAGCACACTATTTTTTTTTAATTTCGGTAATTTAAAAGCGCATTCTGTACTTGTTTGCCAGAATATAAATACACACCAAATTTTTAAGTATTAATTTTAAAAATTTTACATTAAAAATAAATTTTTTTGCGAAAAAAAAGGTATTTTTTCAAACCTCGGGGGGCGGGGTAATTACCCCCTTTACCCCCCCCCCCCCTTGTATCCGCCCTTGCTATAACCGATATATATGAATAAATATGTATTGGGGGTTAGGCATTTTTAATTCAAGCCATTTGGTATCCAAAGCCATCGGACTTGCCTGGGTCCGAACCCGCGGCTCCTGGTATACAAGGCCAGCACGCTAACCCCTACACCACGACCCTTTTTTTTTTATAAAAAACATTCTCACTTTTTTCACAAACACACACCCATACACACACACATTCTTACAGTCTTTTCGGCAGCTTCGGCCATTTAAGACAGACGATAACCGTTATAGATAAATATATATTTCAGGCATATTTATTTAAGCCATTTGGTAGCCAAATGTCTTAAATAAAATCATCGAAAAATAATAAATTCTAAATATGGAATATTATTAAAACTTTCATATAAATGTTTTATTTTTAATAAAAAAAATTCATAGACAGACATATTTACATAAACATAAGGGAAGAAGAAAATTCTCTCTCTCTATCTATCTATCTCTTCTTCTCTCTCTCTCTCTTCTTTCTCTCTCTCTATCTTTTCTCTCTCTTTCCCCCTTCTTTAACACTGAGTCATTTACTACCCGGACAATAAACAATTTATTTATTATACAGTATTATATATATTTTTTTTTCTATTCTAAAGATATAAAATGATACATTTTTTCCGATTTATGAAAAATTTTAAATTCATTTAAATATATATCCAAATAATTAGTCTACAGTTAAATTTAAAAAATTACAGATATCAAATCTATTAATTATTATTATTAATAATTTCATATGGTATATTTTAGTGAAATTTTGGATCTTAGATCCTTAGAAGAAAAAAATCTATACCAGATTAAGAGTGGCGTTTTGCTATTTTTACACCAAAATACTCTATATTTAAAAAATGACTTTGGACTATAAAATATAAATATACTAAATGCTAAATGGCTTGAATAAAAATGCTTGGCCCCCAATATATAATATATGTATTAGCTATAACGGTTATAGTGAAATTCTTATATGGCCTGAGTTGCAGAAAAATCTGTGTGTATGTGTGTGAATGTGTCTGTGAAAAAAGTGTGAGTGTTAAAAAAAATATTAAAATACAAATGAAAAAAAAATTTATTTTTTTTAAACTACATATAAAAATATACATAGAATATGTGAAAAAAACAAAATTGTATCAAAATTAATCTAAATAAAAACAAAATATGAAAAATTAAAAAAAGAATGTTGAGTGTTCAAATGCAAATGACTTTATTAAATTAAAGGCTAATGACTTTATTAAATTAAATAACAATATTGAATATTGAATTGAAATTTAGGATGTTTTGAAATTAATATTCTCCCCACCCAGTGGCGGCGCGTCCACTAGGCAAACTAGGCGACCGCCTAGGGCGGCAACCTGGAGAGGGCGGCAAAAAGGGAAAAATAAAAAAAAATTTTGGTTCCGCAAGAGGCACCCGAAAAAAATTTCGGTCCCGGGGGCGGCAAAAATTGAGCGTCTCTAAAAAAAAAGGTAAATTATTTTCCCGGACGGGAAAAAATTTTGGTTCTGCGCAAGAGAAAATGTTTCGCGGGCGGCACACGGGAAAAAATTTTGGTTCCGCGAAAAAAAAAAAAAATATCGCAGAAAAATTCTTGAGATCGGGGAAAATTTTAAGGAGGGGGCGGCAAATTAAATTTTTAAAGTTTTTTTTTGGGGGGGGGCGCACAAAAATATCTTGCCTAGGGCGGCAGAATAGCTTGCGCCGGCCCTGTCCCCACCCCATCGAACAAATTGGTTACCGTATCTAATTCTCCATTAAAATTAATTATATCAATAGTTAATAGATTTGATATCTGTAATTTTATTAAAAATTAAATACTATAGAATAATTATTTTTAGAAATTTTTTTGTGATTCCAATGATATATTGAACATATTTTTTATTTGTTCTAAATTTGGATATATATTTAAATGAATTAAAAACTTTTCATAAATTGGAAAAAATGTATCATTTTTTATCTTTAGCTTAAAATAAAACAAAACAAAATATATAAACTGTATAATAAATAAATTGTTTATTGTCCAGGCGGCAATGACTCACTGTTAAAGAAGGGGGAGAGAGAGAGATAGGATAGAGAGAGAAAGAGAGAGAGAGTGAGAGAAAGAGCGATGAGAGAGAATTTGCTTCTTCCCTTAAGCTTTAGTTTGTCTATTAATTTTTTTTTTTATTAAAAATCAACACATTTATATAAAAGTTTTCATAATAGTCCATATTTATAATTTATTATTTTGGCCCATGGGTCGTGGTTAGGGGTTAGCGTGCTGGCCTTGTATACCAGGAGTCGCGGGTTCGGACCCAGGCAAGTCCGATGGCTTTGGATACCAAATGGCTTGAATAAAAATGCCTAACCCCCAATACATATTTATTCATATATATCGGTTATAGTTTGTCTTATATGGCCTCAGATACCGAAAAGACTTGTATGTATGTGTGTGTGAATGTGAGTGTGACTGTGAAAAAAGTGTGTTTAAAAAAAAAAAAATTTCTTATTTTGAAACGAGTTGGAATATATATTCACCTCAATCGATTATTTGGATACAATCAATGTTGAAAAAAACACCGATTATTTCTCTATAATCAGTTATGAAAAAATAATAGATTATTTCCGATTAATCGGTTCTCCGATTATTCCGATTATTTCCGATTAATCGGTTCTCCGATTATTCCGATTATTTTCGATTAATCGGTTCTCCGATTATTCCGATTATTTCCGATTAATCGGCTTCCCGATTATTCCGATTAATCGGTTTCCCGATTATTCCGATTAATCGGTTTCCCGATTATTCCGATTATTTCCGATTAATCGGTTTCCCGATTAATCGATTATTTTTTTTATAATAATCGATTATTTTTTAAGAAAATAATCGGTATAAAAACGATTAATCGATTATTTTTCCCAGCCCTAATTCCAAGTAATCCAATCCCCTATTAAGTAGACATATGTTTGATCTTTTATGGAAAGATGTGTGCATAACTACAAGGCGTTCTCGGCAAGTGCTGCCTCTGGCGCTCTTCCTATCAACTATCTCTTTTTAGAAATTTCATTAAAAAAAAAAAAAACCATTCTATTTAGTAAAATCACTTTATTTACTTTCTCTTACCTATATATGTAATTTATAGGGAAAAATTATTTTGAAAAGTAATTGAAATACATGCTTTGAGTTCAAAAAAGGGAGCCCTACAAAATGGTCTGACTTTTTGAACAAAATCGGCCAAAAAGTTTACTTTACTGAAGTACTTTTTAAGTATAGTTGCGTGGGATGGAGTCAGCCAAGTAAAATAAAAAACAAATTTACTCTGTCGACGTTTCGAGCGCCCGTCGCGCTCTTCCTCGGGTCAGTATAAGTGTCAAATGTCAATTTGACACTTATACTGTCCCGACTGGCTCTCGAAACGTCGACAGAGTAAATTTGTTTTTTATTTTACTTGGCTGACTCCATCCCACGCAACTATAGTAATTACTCACAGCCAGTATAATAATTAGTACTTTTCAAGGGCGGATTCAGAGGTGTTTCTCGAATGGGGGGGGGGGGTAATCTGGTGTGACTCGTCACACATCACACCATTTTTTCTTAATTTCGGTAATTTAAAGGCGCATTCTGTACTTGTTTGCCAGAATATAAATACAAATCAAATTTTTAAGTATTAATTTTTAAAATTTTACATTAAAAATAAATTTTTTTGCCAAAAAAAAGGTATTTTTTTCAAATCTCGGAGGGGGTAATTACCCCCTTTAACCCCCCCCCCTTGTATCCGCCCCTGGTACTTTTTAAGTTTCTTTCTCCAAATTTGGTTTAACGGTTTTGATTAAAATAACTAGGCTATTTTTTATATACCCCTTAAAAAGTACGTATATTATTAAAATTTTTCGTTAAAATTGTTTAAAGTACACTTTTCTGATGTAGCCTACTTTTTCAGATTTTTTAAATTCTTTTTCCGGTTCTTTCTTCCATAGAGCCAGAGCCGCAGACAGGGGGGCTATATCCACGAAGCCCGGGCCCATTGCGCTCACACCTTAAAATTCTAATAAAAAATAATTTTCATGGTTAAAATTTCAATAAAAAAAAAAATCATTTTGTTGAAATTTTTTTCATCAGTGGGCCCGGGCCCTTTAACCTCAAATCAAGTTTGATCTTTTTCACGACTCAGGATAGCTAAAAACGCAGATTTCACTGGCTAATTTTCAAAAAAATTTTCCATACCCCCAGATTCCCCCGGAAATCTTCTGTCCGGATTTGGCCTCGATAAATTATTGTAACTCTTTGTTTTGAAAAATTTTTAAATAACTTTATTTAAATAAATAATGTAAGCTATGTATAACTATTTCAAAAGATGTGTTAAAAATTGTTGGCATGAAGGCCACAATAGCGTATACAAAAGTTTATAAATTTTCCAAATAAAAAATCTTGTGTGACTGTGCTGGTCCCCAAAGGGTAAGAGAAAGTTGTGTGCTGTGCGCCAGTCACACCCATGGGCGTCCGCAGGGGGGGGGGCAACCAGGCACTTGCCCCCCCCCCCCTGGAAAATTAAAATGATACAAAAAAATGTATAAAAACAAAAAAAAAAAATACAAAAAAACCTTTCTCAGTATACATCAATCTTGCCGCGGTGAGAAAGCTTTAAATACTAAAAGATGTATAAACATCATTAATATCAAAGTACGTTTTTTTAACTTATCTGGAAGTGACTTGCCCCCCCCCTGCAAATAATCCTGCGGACGCCCATGGTCACACCAGATTTTTTTTTTTTTGGATTTAATTTATTTCTTTTTCGGGCTTAGACGTCGAACGAGACAACATTTCTCACTCTTTGTGCCGTGCCACCCACTGACACACGTGCCAATCCTACATCGTCGTAATATTACCGGTGACTTAATTTATTACGGAAAATAGAGAGAGAGAGAGACAGAGAGAGGTCTTTCTTTTTTTTTTCTTCTCCCCCGTCATGTTTACTTATTATCCTATTTTAATCAAACTCCATTATATTTGATCTTTTGTTATTAAATTTATTATTTATTATAATCTCAATTATAATGAAATCAATATACTAATTATAATATTCATTAACTAATGCGATTAAAACCTTTATATAATGTAATTATATGGTATTAATATTTTTGAAATTAAATAATAGAGTAACTTCAAAAAAATAGTAGAGGGCCGTTTGAAAAAAAAAAATATTAATCGGTTCAAATGATTATTCCTAAAAGTTTTTTGTTTTTTTTTTAGTGTTGGATTAAAAGCTTTTGAATAATAATGGTGGATGAAAATTGAGGGTAAAATGTCATTCCGACCTAAAAAATCTGGTGTGACTGGTACTTGTTTACCTAAACTTAAATTCTGAATGAATCGCCCTCCAAATCATTCAATTATCACAAAAAAATAAGATTACAATATTTTTTCAGTTTTCAATAAAAAAACAAAAAAAATCATTGTGTGGTTTTATGAAACCACGATGCAAGTGAAACTTTTTTTTCGGATCGTAGGCGTTTAACCGAAAATTTTCAGAAAATTATTCAATTAAGGGTATTAAAATCGCGTTTTTAATCTTAACTTAATAATTGGAAAATGGGAAATCAATAGACGCATGTTAAAAACTGAGAACAATATTTATTTAGTAGCTAATTGAAGATTTGAATCATTTTAAATTATTTTAAAAATTATATTTTATCAATTTAAAAATTGAATAATTAAATCTCACAATTATTTTTTTATACTTTGTCATATATATTAAATTTCAACTTTCCTAATTTTGTCGTCACGGCTTGTGACGTCACCGGCTTGTAACGCGGCATGCTGATAGAAAAGCAAAAAAATTTGAGATCATCAAATTTTTCTATTTAATAAAGTCAATTTATTTTGTTTGAATTGATTCTGGATCTCATAATAGACCGAACCAAAGTAAATCAAAAAGGTTCTTCTTAACCCTTTTGATATGTTTTTGTTTTTTATTATTAATTTTATTAATCTTTGGTATCATTTATAGTACTTATGCCGGGTTGCAAGAAAACAGTTCTGTAAATATTTAAAAGTCTGTTAGTAAACATCGCTTCTGGGCTTTAAAATTATAGGCTGTTGGTAAAGCAACTTTAAAGGAACCGTTAACTATTCCCTAGTGTTAAGATATATAGATAGATGCAAAACGATTGGGCCACCGAAAATGACAGCTCTCTATGTAGTTGGCCATTTGACCGCAAGGGCGCATTGTCAAATTGTATAATTTATAATAGTACCAAAATTATAAAATAAATAAAAATAGTAATTATATTTGTATTCGTTAAATTTTAATTGTTAATATTAGGTTACAAAACAAAAAATGTTCGTAAAATAAAAATAATAAATATGTTGGTAGATCTGACATTCAGATGTTAAATTATAAAGAAATGGGAATATACTATAACCTCACTTTTTCTCTTCGTCAGATGAATATCTATAATAATTAATAATATCGCTTAATACGTTTCAGAAACTAAAGAAAACTCAATTAAATTAATATATTTATATATAACCTCTCTTCCGAGATAATATAATCACTAAATTCTTATTTATTTCAATGAAACAAATCAGGTTAGTGGATACTTTATAGTTTTAAGGTCCGAATTTCAACCTATAGTTTATAGAGAGCTTTTACGAACCAATCACCTTTAAATACGTTCTGGCAACCCAAAATTATTTAGCGGAAGGTTTAAAGCATCAAAAGCGTTTAACAAATCGTTAAATACATTCTTGCTTTCTTTGAAATCATTTGACAATTTAAAAAAAAGCTGCAAATTCTATCATTATTCTTCTTAATATATAAAAATAATGATATGTTATATAAAAAATAAAAAAATATTGCTCCCCCTCCCTATTTATAATAATAAAATTCTTTTTCTCTCAATTCTTTTAAATTTTATCCGCTTGAGTTGCAATACACCTGCGCACTTTTTTGTCCATCATCGATCGATCGTTTGCAACCTGAATATCATGCTAGGGTTACCACCTGGCTGCCAGTCGAACGTTAAAACGACCTTCATAATGGATCCCTTGTTTCTTGCATTGAGTTTATTCAAGCGAAGGAAATATTCTGAATGTGTTGAGAAATGTTCACAACTTTTAGAGAAAAATCCTTACGATCAGGTGAGAATATACCATAAAAAACAAAACTCCTTTTTCTTTCTTGGTATTCGTCGTTCCTTCTTGGATAAAAAAAAAAAACAATTTTGGGATAATGTCTGATCGTGTTCTTATGGGTGTGTGTGTGTGTGTGAACACGATTATTTAAAAACGCCTAATATTTATTATACTAATAGTCCAAGAGCTGGCGACGAAAATATGCAAGAGTTTTCTGAAGGCTAATATTTCTGCTTCGTGTCTAGCCGGGGGCTACGCCCCCTGGACCCCCCCCTTCCGCCTGCTGGCTCGGGCCCGCCTGCGGCGGACCCTCGCCTTTTCTTCATTATGAAAAGAAAATTATTATTAATACTAACAACTAAGTATTCCAGTCCAGTGCCTGCTTGAGGATTTGTTTACCTTCATAGAATACACAACTGCAAAGAATAGTTAAATATTTCTCTATACATTTCCTATGGGAGAAATCGTAACTTTAAGAATTAATAACTCGAAAAGTTATAGGAATTTCGGGACCCGAGTATTTTTCCTGGACCCTCCATAACTTCCTCTATAAGACTGCAAAATTTCATTTCAAAATTCTAACGGGAAGTTGGTCAAACAGAGCGTGACAGACGGACGGACAGAAAGACAGACAGACAGACAGACGGACACTCCGCAATTATTATATATAGATTTACAAATGTTTACAACAAAAATAAAAACATTTTAAAATTACAATTTTCTTCGAAAAATAGAGTAGGGGTATTCATGATCTTGTGTTTTGTCCTAAATGTCTTAAATCGTAAACCGTTTAGCACAAAAGTTAACGAACGGACCAAAAATAAATTTGTTCTATGTCATTTTTGATGACTAGTGGCGCTCCTATCGGTGAGATCGAACAACATTTATAACCCTACTAAAAGTCTTTTTCTTTTTAAAATTGTATCACATATCTCATTCATTTATATTTTTAAATAAATAAATAAGAGAAACAAACAAAACAACACACTGAACACTTGAAAACAAAACACAAACTGCACAAACACTTTTTAGGTTAGAAAAACTTTGACATTTCTAATGGCGGAAATCGATTTACAACATACGACACCGATATAAGAGACCTGTGGCCGTCGTATGTACTATTTAGCAATACGAGAGGTAAATGTCGTATACGCAAATAAGACATAGGAGACTTAAGACGATAGGACGTCGTATATACAAGATCATGAATACCCCTATTATGTATTGTACAAACATTGTATAGTATTTTTCGTTAAAAATTTTATTTTTTCTCGAAAGCAGTTTAGGAATTCTAAAATTACCACACATTTAAATTTTAATTTTCAAACGGCTTTCGAAAATTACAATACATTTGTAAATGGTTTTTGCAAATTTAGTATGTTTTTGTGTAGGAAATATGCTTCCTAAACAATTGTAAAATTACAATATTTTTTTACAGTGTACAGTCAGCACTTAAGAAAGTAAAGCACTAATGAATTAACTTTTCAGGCGGTATGGACATTAAAGATGCGTTCATTAACTGAACAAATTTATGTCGACGATATTGAATCCGCTGAAGAGGGTATCGCTGAGATCTTACTCGATAATGAGGCTCTTAATCCGACAGCCAAGCCGGGAACCTCTCTACTACGAGCACCTCTACCCACCGGGCATAGGTAGAGTAACATACCTTTTTAATATCTCGGTCTCGGCCCCCCTCGAAATGTTTGATCGGCTCCTCAGTGCGAAAAAATAAAAAATTTTTCTGCAGGGTGAAAAACTTAGGTTCCGCAAAAGGGAAAATATTCCGCGGGACGGCAAAAATAAAAAAATTCCCGCATAGGGGAAAACTGGTTCCGCAAAAACAAAATTTTTCGCAAAAAAATGTTTGAGTTCAGGCCCCTTCCCCCGAAAAAAAATTTTTATATACGACCCTGTGTAGGACTTACGGGGTCCCAAGGTCAACACTGAAGAGGCATATGCCAGGGACGAATATTTATGCTAACGACGATACAAAAAACATGGCAGATGTCAGGAATTACGTCCAGAAGTTGAAAAAGCCATTGCCCATATTTTTTGATATTTCACTTGAAATTATTGTGAAAATAAAGGGTCGTACTAAGCCGAGTGCAGAACTTTGCCCCCCCCCCCCCTCTACAGCGCCCCCTAAAGGTCCGATGCGTACCAAAAGCTTTTCAGTTCTTGGCCTCTACCTTCTAGTTTATGTGTGCAAAATTTCAAAACTATTGGATGAATAGTTTTTGAGTTTTCGTTGACGAAAAAAATTACCACACACACACACACAGACATCATTCTAAAAATTTCTTAAATGGATTCAGGGGACCTCAAAACTCATTTTGGCAGCTTCAGAAAAATTTCGATTTTTTTTACGATTACATTAACTTTACCTGCCCAACCTAGGGTTGATGGGCAAAGTTAAAAAACTAAAATTCAAGCTAAAAGGGAATCATTCCTCAATTCCCAAGATGGGAAGCCTCCCCGAGACACCAGACAACAATAAATATCTCACTTAATTCTAAGAAATTAAAGCTATTTTTTTTTTATTTTTTTGTTTAGGCCGCAAACTCAGGCAGGACGACCTGTAAGTGGAGTGGTGAGACCAGGCACTCAAGGACTTCGGCCCACCACAGTTGAACAGGTCAATAGAAACATAATTCACCTTTAAAGTTGAAATTTAATATTATTATTTTAATACTATTTAGACTAACCTGCCATCTATTGCAAGAATGCTGAATTAATAATATTGAGATGATGGCTGAACTATTAGAAGATATGAGTAGGATGGCAGCCAGGAAAGAAATCAGACAAAAAAATTCAATCAATTTTTATCTAATTTTATTACGATCGCCGACGTTTCGGACGCAAATCGCGCCCTTCCTCAGGACAATCGATAGTTAATGAAATACAGATGGACGTATTTTTTAATTAACAATATAAAAACACAATCCACGGGTTTGTGATGCATTGTTTTGTACTGTATATATTTGCTGTTACTCATTGAACCCTTTCGGATTAAATGTATTAACATATCTATTTTTCAATCATATAAAGGCTTTTTGTTTTTAAATTAGAAATATTTTAAAATAGATTTAAATAGATTTCTTTTTTTATAAACTTTCACTTAAATTATTATCTCCTTTTCATTTCCAATATAATTATAAATTGATAAAATTTAAAATATTTTCATATAAAGTGCTAAGGCCCTGAATGTCGTCCTTGTAGTTGCATGCCTTTTTTCTGTATTTTTTTATAGCAATCATTTCGGCAAATTCGAGTCTAAATTGGTTGCTATCTTGATATAACAATTCACAATTGTTAAAATCAAAAGCGTGTCGGGTTTCTTTGGCATGCACGGCAAGAGCGGTGCTTGTTTTGGCGTTGATCACGGATCTTTCATGTTCTTTTATGCGATCTGTTATTTTTCTAATCGTCTTCCCGATATAGCAAGTTTGGCATTGGTTTTTGTCCCCTAAACAATTAATTTTATAAATCACTTCTGCTTTTTCAGCAAATTCAATGGGATCTTTTTGGTTGAAAAGTTTTTTAAGCGTATTGTTTAGCTTAAGAGCAATGCCAATTTTTTCGTTTTCTAAAATTTTTTTTAATTGATAGCTAATATCAGGAAGAAAATTTAAACAGAAAAAAATTTTTTCTTTTTTATCTATAGGATTTCCTACAACACGCCCTTGATTATTAGTTACAGATTTAGTATTTATAGTGTTAACAATGCGATTGAAAGTGTTTTTACAATAACCATTATCAAGACATATTCAGAATAATGTTGAGATTCTTTGCCCAGAACTAATTTGACAGTTGAATTTTAAATAAATCATCTAAGCTTATTTTACAAATGTCTTAATTAATATGTGATTAATAATAACAATAAATTCATTTTTAAATTTAAAAAAAAAATAAAGATTATTGGGACAGATTGTTTTTTTGTATTTGCTTGATAACAACAAAATTAATTACGATAATTTTTTAATAAGTCATTAAAAAGATTATAGCTCGATGTCCCAATAATCTCATATGAATTTAATTCATTAAAAAAAAACCGCATTGAAAAATTCCTCATAATAGTCTAGTTTTTTTTTAAAGTACGTTTAGACATCGCTCCTGAACACCCTTAAACAAAAATGTTAGGAAAACGAAAACGTGTGCGAGAAAATGAATGAAATTCAATTTTCTACCGAAACCTCGGGTTAACCGGCCAAACGGCTATCCGGCTAGGGCCTCTGTCCCGCCCAGGCTGTTAAAGAGGGATTAGTACTGTAGTTGACAAAATTCATTTTCCTCCTCCACCCCCTGAGAAATCTCTTGGCTACGTCTCTGTCTCTGTCACTGATGGATGCACTTTTTTTTCTAAATAAACTCAAATTAACGCAGCCATTATTAACTCCTACTAATAAATGAGCCAATAACGTTAAACAAACAAAAAAAAATATATATCAAAATACGCTAATAAAGAATTACAAATTGCATGTAATTTGAGAAATTCTTTTTTGATATATAACGTTATTAATCAGTTGAAGAAGAAGAAGAAGAAGAAAAAAATGAAGATGAGAGATCTTTATTTATTTTTCATAAAAGTTAATAGAGAAAATGGAATTGTTTTCGTCTTCTCCGGGAGTAATTTGTTGGTGTGTGCATGCAAATCATTTAATTTGTTTTTTGCCCTTTTGATTGAATTTTATGCCTGAGGGAAAAAAAAGTTGATAAAATCTCTTCTTTTTTCTCATCTAGAGAGTAGAGTGAGTATTCATGATTTCAATGCGGGAAGAGGGTGGGGGGGGGTTAAAATAAAAAAACCTCGACCTCTCAAAACAGAAACTAAAGTAGCATTCAGTACTTATGACCCACAAGCTAAAGACTAAATGATTTATTTTATTACTAGCCGCGTCGCCCCCCTGGACCCCCCTCGCCTTTTCTTCCTAATTCTTATTATTATTATTTTTTTTTTAAACATTCACACTTTTTTCTCATTCACACTCACATTCACACAGTCTTTTCGGCAACTTAGGCCATATAAGGGTGCGTACACACCTGCGCTCTGCTCCGCTCGCGAGCAGTTCGCGGCTCGTGTTCGTTGCTCGTTCCATTTTCATTGAAATTATTCATTTTGACGAACCTGCCGCGATCCAAAGAAAAGCCACGAACATTTTAATTAATTTGGAATTTTTATTATTAATTATTTATAATTATTAATCGCAAATAGATTGTGTTGCTGAGCGCGCCTAATTACTAATAAAAAACATTTAAACTAATTATTATTTGATGTAGATAATAATGTCTCTGAGGCGAGATAGAGAAAACGCTCTTGCCGTTTCGGTTATGAGTGGTGCTTTTTTGCTAATGGCAAGTTTGTCAAAAACGAAAAGGAGACAACGACGTTGGTGGTGTACTAATCTATTTAAAAAACAGAATGGTAGTGAAATTGTGATGGACTTGAGGTCGCAACAAATAAGCGGTCAATATATAAGAATTTTACTCGAATGTCAGAGATTATTTGTCAAGTCTATTTAATATAAAAATAATAAATTTTAATATCAATTTATATTTTATATAATTTTTTTTTTTTATTAAACCCGATCCTTTGAAAATATTTGATTAATTCTTCATTTATTGAAAACTGATATTAAAATTTACTTAAAAAATAGTATATATAATATTCATAGGCCTATATTTTAAGGAAATAATATACATATAATTAACCTCCCTGGTCTCTGAGGGACATAGAAGAAGATAATATTAAAAAAAATATTTAAATAATGATTTAGAGAAGACTTATAAAGGCTAAAAGTAGGTCTATTTTATATTTTGCTCGCGAGCTGTTCGCGGCACCGCAGCGCGCCGTCCAAATCTGAGCCGCGAACCATCAAAGGGTTTGTCGAAAAAGCCGACAAGAGATGGATCGCGGCGAGCAGCTCGCGAGCATCTCAAAACCCGTACACATCTAACGAACATGGTGCTCGCGAGCGGAGCAGAGCGCAGGTGTGTACGCACCCTAAGACTTTATACGATAACCGTTATTTATGAATTTATCTATATTAGGTTCCAGGCATTCTTATTTAAGCCATTTGGTATCCAAAGGCAAAAATCATCCACCCTGCCCTTTTTCAGGTTAGCTCGCCAAGCCCCGAGGGCTTCCTAATTATGAAAAGAAAATTATTATTATTCGATTGCAATCCAGTGCCTGCTTGAGGATTTGTTTACATTCATGGAATACACAAATGAAAAGAATACTTAAATATTTCTCTATACATTTCATATAGGAGAAATCGGCCACGGGGCTTGGAGTAGTTGGTAGCCTGTCTACCCTCTATACCGAACGTCGCGGGTTCGGACCCCAGGCAGTCCGATAATTTTATTTAAGGCATTTGGATACCAAAAATAAGAATGCCTGGACCCCCAATATGTACATTAATCAATAACGGGTATCGTTTAAAGTCTTAAATGGCCTAAGTTACCGAAAAGACTGTGTGAATGTGAGTGTGAATGAGAAAAAAAAGTGTGAATGTTTTTAATATAATAAAAATAATAATAATAATATGGGGGAGAAATCGTAACTTTAAGAATTAATTACTCAAAAAGTTATAGGAATTTCGGGATGAAAATAATTTTCCTGTAATCCCGAGAAGGTCCTCTTTATGCCAAGAGCAAGGGGGGGGGGGGGGTAAAGGGGGTAATTACCCCCCCCCCTCCCCGAGATTTGAAAAAAATACTTTTTTTTCGAAAAAAAATTTATTTTTAATATAAAATTTAAAAATTTGATTTGTATTTATATTGTGGCAAACATGTAGAGAATGCGCCTTTAAATTACCGAAATTAAGAAAAAATTGTGTGCTGTGCGACGAGTCACACCAGATTACCCCCCCCCCCCGAGAAACACCTTTGGATCCGCCCTTGCTTTATGCATATAAAATTTCATTTCAAAATTCCAACGGGAAGTTGCCTAAATAGAGCGTGACAGACAGACAGACGGACATTAGCGAATTATATATATATATATATATATATATATAGATTTTAGATTTTGAGCTAACCCGGTGGGCCTGGAAAGCCCCATATTTTCTCAATTTTTCTTGGGGCAGGGAGCTTTCTGGGGGGGGGGGGCACGAGCCTTCTGGGAGACCCACCTAGTTACGCCCATGCCTCTCCCTCCCCTAACGCGTTAGGTAATATGTGAACAAACCATAAAATATTGATTTAAAATTGATATAATATTCGTTTATTTACTAAAAATTGGGAGTGCGGAGTGCTAATAAAGGGAAATAAAAAAAAACTGTTTGAAAATTTGATATACAGATAAAAGGGAAAATTTCAGAGAATATAGAACGATGATCCTTTTTACTATCATTTGATTGGTTGAACGGATGGTTAAATTAAAGAAAAAATATATTCTTAATTATTCAATTTTAGTTCCATGTGAATATTCTTTAGGAAATTCTAAACTCATTACAAAAAATCCGAAGCGAATTGGATGAGCCGTTTCCGAGTTATAGACATTTGATTTTTCTAAATTTTTATTCATTTCCAATGTTATTTATTTCGGCTTCTTAATTTGTGCAAAGGAGGGGAGGGTGGCGAGTGACAGGCTCCCCCACTCCTCTGCTCTGATTGTCGCCAGGCGCCCTCCCCTCGTTTCTAAGAAATATTCTTTCTCTTTTTAAAAATAATAATTTAATAGCTTTTAAGTTAATTTTTTTTTTTTGGACATTTGGAAGAATTATAAAAATTGAACGAGAAAAAAAAATTAATTAAGCAGTCGGAGAATATTGCCAAATAAATGATATTTATATATATATATTTATTTATATATTTAGTTAGATGTAAAATCTTTCAATTCTTCATCATCACATGGATGTTATATTTATTTGAACACAAGCGATATTTCGATCTTGTATTACCGTAGGGGTAGTTAAATATCAAAGTGTAAAATTTAATTTAGATGAAATGATTTGAGTACTTCAAACAATTTTCACAAAATATTACTGATGTACTTTTTAAAAGGGCATCTAAATAATTGATTTATATGAATTTTAATCTAAAATGTAAAAGATTTAAATTCTGTTACCATGGCAACCATTTCACCTATCTTTCCTATGAAGAACAAGAGTAAAGTGGTCTTCAGAAGATTTCAACGGCAAAATGAGAATATACATTTTAAAGAGCATCTAAAAAAAATAATTGATTTATTAATTAAAAAAAAAAAATCGTTCGAGCGAATTTTGAGAAAAAAACTGAAAAACTACATCAGTCAAGTACTAGTACTTTTTGGCTGATTTTGATCAAAAGCTTATTTCCACGTCTCAGGGGGGTGTCTAACTTAAATATAAAATTTCACCCTCCTAGCTCAATTCCTTCATGCTTAAAATTGAACACACATAGGCAAGAGAATGTAAAAAAAAAAAAAAAAATAGGGGGGTCGTGAGATATTTATTTGGTTCTTAAAGTTTAACAAGCACTGAACTAAAGGTCTAAAGGGATGGATTTTATTATTTAATATATTTATGAGAAATAAGCATCTCTTTGATTGAAGACAAAATATTTTGAGATTTTATTTTTTCTCAAAGGATTGAATTTTTTATAGATAAATATGCAGTCTTTTATTCTAATAGTTAAAAAAAAGTTCGAATAAAATTTTATAAAAGCATAAAAAGATGAACTCAATCAATTTGTCAATAATTTCAAATGCTGGGAGAGCATCAATTTGTTTTTTCAAATTCGATCTGCGCCCAGAGTGCAGCCAGGGAGCCTCGCTTCACTCTCGTCTAGGCTTTTCTTCTCGCGCAGATTCGCTTTTCAAAAACTCGCTCTATCTCTCTTATTTTTCGTTGGATTTGTGGAAAAATGCAAAACTGGTCTTTTCAATCAATTATAAAGCTATAGACATTTTTTTTATTTAACTACGACCACATAAAATGGGGGTTTATTTATTGCCTTTTACCTCTTCGAATTTTAAATGCCTCTTTCATTTTCTAATTTATTGTTTTTTACTTTCTCTTAGCCTATATATGAAATATATAGGAGAGAAAGTATTGCGATCATGTCAAAAATTCGATGTCGAGATTTTGATGGATATACATGTTTTGAGGTCCCCTGAGTCCAAAAAAGTGGGTCCCGCAAATTGGTCTGTGTGTGTGTGTGTGTGTGTGTGTGCGTGTGTCTGTATGTGTGGACAGATTTTTAGCATGAAGGAATTGAGCTACCGGATTGAAATTTTATATTTAACTTAGGTACCTTCCCACACGCTCAAAATAAGCTTTTGAACAAAATCGGCCAAAAAGTACTAGTACTTTACTGATGTACTTTTTCAGTTTTTTTCGATTTTCTCAAAATTCCCTCCAAGGATTTTTTTTTTAAAATTCAAAAATCAATTATTTTTTAGATGCTCTTTAAAATGTATATTCTCATTTTGCCGTTGAAATCTTCTGAAGACCACTTTACTCTTGTTCTTCATAGGAAAGATAGAAATGGTTGCCATGGTAACGGAATTTAAATCTTTTTCTTTTTATTAGATTAAAAATCAATTATTATTTAAATTCCCATTTATTTTTTTTTATTTCTGTTTTAATTGTTTCAAAGAAAACATATATGTCTCTCTCCCACTTGCAAACATTATCGTCTCTCTCTACTCTTTTTAAATTCCCTTTCCACCTTATCTTCGCATAGAAACAATGTTAATTTCCTATAGGGATTTGTATGTTAATTTCGATTCAAAAGGGGGTCCCCTTTGGAACTTTTTACGCATTTAAAATTTTTTTTTCCAATTCTTATGAAATTTTGTATTTATTTACGATTCTATATTGTGTATAAAATGTCCAAATATGAGATTAAAATTTTGAAAAATAACCATAGTTTATTTGAAGCAGTCAACATTTAAAATGCAAGTTTGAAACTAAGGTGCTATCGGAAACTAAATATATCTCGACACAAAAAATCTGGTGTGACCAGACAGTGCGCAACTTTCTCTTACCGAAGGGTAAGAGAAAGTTGTGTGCTGTGCGCCAGTCACACCAGATTTTTAATTAAATAAACACATTTAGGCCTTGATATTGATTGAATAACTTAGTATATGAAATATTCAAGCAAAAACAATAAAATTTTAGTTTCAAAACGTTCTGAAAATGATTAAAAATCTATTTTCCAAATTTTTTTGACATATTAATTTTTAATGGGACCAGCCATCCTCTGGAGGGCCTGGAAAGCCCCATATTTTCTCAATTTTTCTTGGGGCAAGGATCTTTCTGGGAGGGGGGGGGGCTCGAGCCTTCTGGGGGGCAGCCCCCCCCGGCACCTCCTAGTTACGCCCATGAATGGGATGTAAATTAACCAAAACTTTGCTACGTTTTTAGAATCTATTAAAGAGTCAGGTTTGCATTTTGCCACAGATTGGGAGTCAAATATTCGAGTTAGAGGGACTTTTTGAAGAGCTGTCCGATCTGTCGAAAAAGGTTTATTATTCAAGAGGTACTCAACTCTCCCCGCTAAGTTGGTCCCTTGTGCGCAAAGACAATAACAAAAAAAAAAAAAAAAAAATTGACACTTCTCTATAAATAATTTCCCATTTAACATATTCATTTTGCTATGATCTTATTTAAAATTTTTTTATTATTCACTCGATTACATAATAAAATTGTATTTTTTAGTTACTGCCCCAAAAAATAAAATAAAAATTATCCGTCAAATCGTAATTAATCAACCCCTTGGGATAGAGTGTCAATCTTACAATATTTCAAAACCTTATTAATTCTAGTTTAGTAGGAAAAAGGCGATTTAATTAAAAAAAAAAAAAAACAAAGTAATAACTAGGGCTCGGATTTATAGGCACTAAAAATCTTTAAAATAGGCAGGCAACTAAGCACTAAAAATTATTAAAATAGGCACTTAAAAAGGCATTTATTGTAAAAATAGGCACTTAAAAAGGCACTTAAAAGGTATTATTTAAGAAATAATATAAAAAAATTTAAAAAATTGATGTCTTATTTTTGGTAATTTAGTGTGACTGGTCGCATAGCACACAATTTTTTCTTAATTTCGGTAATTCTGTACTTGTTTGCCAGAATATAAATACAAATCAAATTTTTAAGTACTAATTTTTAAAAGTTTACATTAAAAATATATTTTTTTTTTTTTTTCAAAAAGTATTTTTTTCAAATCTCGGGAGGAGGGGGGGGGGTAATTACCCCCTTTACCCCCCCCTTGAAATATTTTCTTGGTAATTCAAAAAAATTTTCAATTTAGGCTATGTATAGCTCGTAAAAAATTGAAATTGGCTATTTGAACTTAAAATAGGCACTAAAAAAGGCATTTATAGATGAAATAGGCACTAAAACCCAGAATCGGCCAAAATAGGCATTATAGGCACTAACAAATGCCTCTTATTTTATTCAGAATTTCATGAAACGTATACATATCATATTGGCCTAAATTTTAAGCCATAAATTAAAAAAAAGGCAAATAGGGCGAAATCCGAGCACTAGTAATAACACGAAAAAAATAAAAAATTGTCAAACAAATTTTAAAAAAAGAAAGAGATACAGGAGTTGACCTTAGGGCTTTTCAAAACCGTTATTAATTCTATTTTTAATTGTGCCTTTTTGATTTATTCAAAAAAAAATCTGGTGTGACTGGCGCATAGCACACAACTTTCTCTTACCTTCGGTAATCGAAAGTTGTGTACTGTGCTTGTCACACCAGATTTTTCGTGTCGACATATATTTAGTTTCCGCCAATAGGGTACAATAGAATTCAAGATGTAAAATGTATAAACATGGAAAAATATTTATATTTTGATACCATGGCAACCATTTCTCCTATCTTTTCTATGGAGTTCAAGAGTAAAGTGGTCTTCAGAAGATTTCAATGACAAAATGAGAATATACATTTGAAAGAGAATCTAAAAAATATTTGATTTTTGAATTTTAAACAAAATCGTTAGAGCGAATTTTGAGAAAATCGAAAAAAACTGAAAAAGTACATCAGTAAAGTACTAGTACTCTTTGGCCGATTTTGATTAAAAGCTTATTGTTCACGGTCCCAGGGGGTGCCTAACTTAAATATAAAATTTCAACCTCGTAGCTCAATTCCTTCATGCTTAAAATTGACACACACACACACACACACACACACACACACACACAGACAGATAGACCATGTCGCGAAAACCACTTTTTTGGATTCAGGGGACCTCAAAACGTGATATATCCATCAAAATCTCGACATCGAATTTTTGACATGAAACCAATACTTTCTCTCTATATATATCTTACATATATACAGAGGTAAGAGCCAAAGTAAAAACCGGATTTCAAACAATGACGCTGACGTCATTTTTTCTCTGAAGCAATTAAAGTAATAAAAATAAAAATATATTTTTACTGTCAAGTAACATTAAATATAAATTTTTTTTAGGACATATTTCATCAAAAATACTATTAATTAAAACATATGAAACAATATTTCGTACTTAACTCAATTTTTGTGGCGCTTGACACACTAATGCGTAACAGGGTCCATATATGAAATATATAAAGTATTGTTTGCGATCATGTCAAAATTTTGATTGATATACACGTTTTGAGGTCCCCTGAGTCCAAAAAAGGGGATCCCGCAAATTGGTCTGTCTGTGTGTGTAACGATTTTTACCATAAAGGAATTGAGCTAGTGAATTGAAATTTTATATTTAAGTTAGGTACCCTCTCGGACACTCAAAATAAACTTTTGAACAAAATCGGCCAAAAAGTACTAGTATTTTACTGATGCACTTTTTTTTTTTTGTTTTTTTTTCAATTTTCTTAAAATTCGCTCCTCCTAAATTGATAAAAATTCAAAAATCAAATATTTTTTAGATGCTCTTTAAAATGTATATTCTCATTTTCATAAAAATTATTTCAATAAAATTCAACCACCTAAGTAGCCGAAAAGGGTTTAAAAAAAAATTTTTTTTACAACATATAAAAAGCAATTAAAAATAATAAATAATCAGGTCTATTCTCTAAACACAAACGTTAACATTAAAATTGGGTGTTAAAAAGTAATGTAAGACCAATCATTTTTAAAAAAATGCTATTCTTTAAAACAAAGTTTTAACAGCAACGCTAACATGTTGCTTTTATTCCAAAACTATCAAAATCATAATCTTACTTTTCAGGTTAAGGACGCCATGTTTATTTTAAACACGACGTTATAATATTAAAAGCACCTCCTAGACATGGCAGTAATTTTTAACACTATTTACTAAATGTTAAGTGGTTTCAGGAGCGACGTCTAAACGTAACATTTGTTATTTAAAAAAAACTAGACTATTATAAGGAATTTTTCTATGCGGTTTTTTTTAATGAATTAAATTCATAAGAGATTATTGGGACATCGAGCTATAATCTTTTTAATGACTTATTAAAAAATTATCGTAATTAATTTTTTGTTATCAAGCAAATACAAAAAAACAATCTGTCACAATAATCTTTAATTTTTTTTTAAATTTAAAAATGAATTTATTGTTATTATTAATCACATATTAATTAAGAAATTTTTAAAATAAGCTTAGATGATTTATTTAAAATTCATCTGTCAAATTAGTTCAGCATTCTTGCAATAGATAGCAGGCTTGTCTAGCAGCTGATCCCCTAATAGCCTATATTTATTAATTTTTATGCTTTTATAAAAGATACATAATATATAATAACATTTATAAAGTATTTATTATTAAAAGATCAATGAAAATCAACCAAATGCATTAAATATTATTAGCTACCATGCTGACATCTCTTTGAATTACTTGATTTTTTGGGCATACTTTAATGACACACTACGCCATCTTATCGGGAAAAACATGCGTAGCACCTTCGCTCCGTCTTTAAAGTTTTTCTTTACAGCTAATTGAGGCAAGGAAGTGATTTTGAATAACATTTTTTAACGCTGATTGTTTTTAACATTACTATTTAACACCCATTTGTTTATTTTAAATTTTAACGTCTGTTTTTAGAGAATAGACCTGATAGTATTAGCCAATATTTCTTTATTTATAACTATGGTTGACTTGCATTGTCATTTGTGGCCTTGTCTGTATGCGTTTCGGGTGTGTGTTTATTAATAAATGAAGTGAAATATCTTGTGATTAATTGTCAAGGGAAAGGAGGGTACTTAAGTAGTAACTTTAGGCAATTAGTAAAGATCTGTGCGTATATGCATAAGACACCTAAGTGGCTGTCTGTCTGTCTGCCTCCTTATCATCCAATTAATTCACTTGTATTTGCACACATTAAATAATAATTGAATTCAAGCATACTCGAACGTTGCTGAAGTGAAACTTGGTGTGTATGTTTCAGGCATTAAAAACTCCCCGTTCTGCTCGTACATCTCGTCCTGTGACCAGCCAATCTGCCCGTACTATACGTCTTGGTACGGCGAGTATGCTCACTGAACCTGATGGTCCTTTTGTCAATTTAGCCCGTCTCAATTTAGCCAAGTATGCAACAAGACCGGCACTTGCTAAACCTTTGTTCGAGTATATCTTCTACCACGAGAACGATATCCGTCATGTAAGTACTCTGTAAAAAAAAAGATTTTGGTGATTTTTTTTTGTTGTAAGCAAATTTCCAAAACTCTTTGCAAAAAATGTGTGGTAATTTATTTAAAAAAAAAAAAAAAAAAAATTACGACTGGAGGCAGAGGTTATTGCCGTTTGCGTTACGTCGGGTGCCCGAGTTGCCTTTGCTGACGGGGGTTATAGCGGGGGCCGGGTTCGGGATGGGGGTCGCTCACTGGAACTTGAGTAGAGTGAAGTAATCATCTATCTCTGCTATTTGGTAGATAACTATGTCCTTATTGTAAACAATATTTACTATTTGAATGATACTTTCTTTCCCAGCAATTTATTTATAAATAAACTTAATAAAACTAATTCAAGTTTTATTAACAAATATTTTTTGCATATTTTAAGTAAAAAAATATTTCTTAATTGGATATTTTAAAAATTTTATATTTGGAACGTAGGAAGATTTATTGCGGTTTTTAACCAAGATGTTATGGTTCAATAAAAACAATAAGAACAATGGTTTATTGTTGTCTGCTTTATTTTTGGTCTGGCGACTGGCTAGCATCAGTTTCGGTAGTCCGAACCACCATCTTCAGGCCTGTAAAATACATTTTTTTTTTTTTTTTTTTTTTTTTTTTTTTTTTTTTTTTTTTTTTAATTCACTTATATTATAATATTACATAAGTTTGTCGTTACAATGATTGTACTCTATGTCAATTTAAACTATTAAAACATATTATACATTTCTCAAGATTTTTTTTTTATTACAAATAATTACCTGAATAAAGCTCAAATCCATTTTAAGGTGTAGTCTCTCATCAAGTATATTTGAATCAGAGATATTAAAATGTCACTATTTATTTTAACACCAATTTTGTATTTGACGGAATCACTTATATAATTAAAAACGAATATACAGTATATATATATTTTTGTTGCCCAATCTTGTAGCAAGATCTGGAAAAATTATTATATTTTATTGAGATAAATTTTGTGAAAAAGTATTTTTACTAGGCTGGCTTATTAAAAGTTCTTAAAATAATTTTTTTAACTATAATTATATATATACCTTCACATATGGGGCTATGATGTTTTGTTAAGTACAACATATACAATTATATACGTTTTTTTTACACATCATAGCCCCATATGTGAAGGTATATATATAATTATAGTTAAAAAAATTATTTTAAGAACTTATAATAAGCCAGCCTAGTAAAAATACTTTTTTTGTATTATTATAACTTAAGGTTGTTCGGATAGTACATCTTAAGTCATAATAGAATCTAAATTTTTTTTTAAATAAAATTAAAAATTTGAATGCCAAAATTCCTTATTATAATTTAGTCGTGACCTATCATAGTTTATAATTGTATTAAGTTAATAATTTAATTACCAAAAATAATAAATGAATGACTTTCGACTTGAGCAGTATTTCACGTAATATAGATCTGGCACCATTGCATTCATCAACTATCTATTTTAAATCTTAAACGCCTTAAATTTTATTTTATTTAATATATTACAATGTTTAATGCAAATCAGTTTAAACACAATGGACGATTTGCGAGAAAAAATATTGTAAAATTGAAAAAAAAATGTATCTGACATAGAGAAAAGACACAAATGTTATGCGACGTTGCCAGGCTGGTCTGACTCTCGAGAATTCATTATTTTTAAATATTAGCGTCTGTCATTTTGGAGAATTTTTTTGACTTTCTTGTTAAAATATCTTTAAAAGCGGTCGGCAGAAACTTTTGATTTTATTTTTAACGTATTCCTCGGAAGTGAATTAATAAAATGTAAGTTTTTTTGTTTTTGTATCATTTGCACAGATGCCTATATAATTCGATATGTGTGCGTTTCGTCGTTATTCCCCATAGGCTACATGTTAAATTTCAATTTTTTAAAAATTAATTACACGATAACCCTGTGTCAGATCTGCTTCAAAATTTTATTTTATACGTATTTGATAGTGATTAATAACATATTAAAAAATTAGCTTTTAATCAAGGAAAGTGCTTTAATGTCCGAACAACCTTAAATAAATCCTTATAATGGCAAAAATGTCTTTATTAAGAAAGCTAAAAAAACAGTTGATTAAAAACGTCGGCCATATTGCAAGAGCGGATCCAGAGGTGATTCTCGGAGGGGGGTAATCTGGAGTGACTGGTCGCACAGCACCCAGTATTAATACTATACACTGGTATTAATTTTTAAAATTTTACATTAGAAATAAATTTTTTTTTTCGAAAAAAGTATTATATTTTTTTCAAATTTCAGGCCAAGGGGGATAATTACCCCCTTTACCCTCCCCCTTGCCGTCTCAGACAGCCTTAAAAGCAAAATTACAATGCCCTTGTATTGTAAAATTATAAGCCATGTTGTAAAATTACAATATTTACTCTAATTTTCGAAGAGAATTGTAATTATTTTTAAATGTTTTTTTGTTTTAAAAATTTTTTGAATGCATAGATTTGTATATTTAATATACAAATGAATATTAGTATTCATTTACAAGGACCATTTGTAAATTTAGTATAATATAACATACTAAAATTAAATTTTTTTTTTTTACAGTCTAGAAAGATTTTAAATAAGGGGCTATCTATCCAAGTATTATTGTTAATACTAGTCGCAAAGCCCGCCTTCGGCGGGCTTTCCGCCTAGCCAGGGGGCTGCGCCCCTGGACCCCTTGCTCGCCTTCGGCGAGCAAGTTTATTCCCAATTTGGGATATTTCTTGTTGCAATGCAAGTGTTAAGATGTTAAGGAAGGATCTTATATTCAAGCGAGGCGAGGGTACCGATTGGGGATCAGCTCAAAAGGGTCTGTTTATGACTGTTTAAAGGGTCAGTCACCTGAGTCCTCTCTTCGTTTTTCAACTGCTGCGTAGCCCCCACCCCCAGCCCATAGTCAGGTAGGAAGCTGGTTCTCAGAGCATAAAGGACGCTCTCTAATTTCCTAGCCAACTTGTTGATTTTGTGTTCCCATATTGAAGAAATTTCATTATAATTAATTTTCCAAAACATTTAAGAGATTCAAATTATTACTACGTTACTCCCAGAGCCATATTCTATATGTGTACTTAATTTCAAATGGATTCATTGAAAATTGTGGATTTCTATAGAACATATACATACATATTTACATACATACATACATTTTTCCCATTTCATTTTTATATATATAGATTAAAAATAGATTCTAACATTTATGTTCAAAAAAAGGAAAAGGGTCAATTACCTTTTAAAAGAAACTATTTTTCTTTTCAAAGCAGGTAAAGGAAGAAACAAACAAGAGGCTATAGAAAAACTCTTTTTTTCTTCAAATTATTTTGAGCAAAATTAAATACGGTATGCATTTTATTGAAACAAAAAATAATTGATTTATGAATTTTAATATTATTTTGTGCTATGAATAAATTAAATTTTTTATTAATAAATTTTATTGATATTATCTTTAATGAAAAAAATTATCAATTCATATTCTATTATATATTAAAAAAAATAAGAAAGAAATAGGTGCAAATCATCCCCTTGTTTCAGGTAGAAAATAGGAAGAAACGATTATGATGACTTTTGAGTAGAATGTATTGTAAATCATATAACTTTCAGACAATAAAAATTTTGCCCGAGTTATCCCATTGAAAGCGGTTTAAAAATCTGGAATGAACTGGAAATGAAAATATACATTTTAAAGAGCATCTAATAAATAATTGATTTTTGAATTTTAATCAAAATTGTTGGAGCGAATTTTTGTGAAAATCGAAAAAAACTGAAAAATTACATCAATCCAAATACTAGTACTTTTGGCCGATTTTGATCGAAAGCTTATTTTCACGCCCTAGGGGGTTGTCTAACTTAAATATAAAATTTCAACCTCCTAGCTCAATTCTTTCATGCTTTAGAATTGAACCCAAACACACACACACACACACACACACACAGACAGACCATGTCGCAAAAACCACTTTTTGGATTCAGGGGACCTCAAAAAGTACCTATCTATCAAAAATCTCGACAATTAATTTTTTTGAGAAAAGTAAAACCAAACGTTCAGATAGTTTTAAATGCCAATTCTTGAATTCAACTGCCGAAAACTAAATAGGCCCTGTTAGCGACATTAGAAATCTGGGCATTTGCCCCCCCCCCCCAAAGGGCTCTGATTTTGATAAAGTTTTTTATATTATTTTAAATAAAATACTTCAAAAAACATCTACGAGTATACAAATGTACAAAATTAAACAATTAATTAAATTAAATATCTTTTGGCCAAATTTGAGAGCTACCTATTTGTAAGAAAATAAATTTGCCCTCCCCCTCCAAGAAAAAGTTGAAATGTCGCCACTGTCAGCACTGAACACAACTTTCAATTACCGAAGAGGTAAGAAGAGTTATGGTCGAGTGCTTGTCACTATCATTTATTTGTGATCGGTAACTGTTCTTTGTTTAAGATTTTTGGGATATTGGCAGCGGCATGATTAGCCTTTGGGGGCGGAGGAGGAAGCCCAGCTGGGGCGCCGTTTTCGTTAGACCTTTTTTTTTTTAGTATTCGAATCTCGTTCGAGCTTTTTTTTTGTAATTTTCTCCCGGATTTATGATATAAAATGAATTTATTATGAAATTTCAAAAAAAGCCGGAGATTTTGAAAAAAGGGGATGCGCGAGGGCGCCAAAAAGCTTGATGCGCCTGGAGTGGGGGGCAAGCGCCCCCCCCTCGCCCCCACCTGGATACGCTACTGGATATTGGTACATTAGTTTACAATAAAATCAGTTCAAAAATTAGTTGCCTGTTTTGACATAAACAAACAAATGTGACAAACTATGATTAAATTATATTCGGAAAACAATTATTTCAAATCTGTCTATGCTCAAATATAAATTATTTTAGAAATTGTCATTAAAAAGAATACAGTAGGTATTAAAAGATTTTGTGATTTGTATTACTATCATTAGGGGAGTTTTTAATTATATACCTCATTGGTACTGTATTAATTATTTATAGTTTTAATAAATAATTAATACGAAATGCGGATTTATAATTCTATAGTAATAATAGAGTAATTTAAAATATTTTCAAAGTATTTAATATATATTTAATTATCTTGATACTAATTTCATAAAATTTTTAAATTAAATTTATTTATTTTTTTTGTTATTTGTTTTTTCTTGAATTTTAAAAACACTTTATAATAAGATCGTTTTAAAAACCTATTTAAAAAGGGTGTCACACACCAGTGGCGCCACTCGGTGGCGATTCGTCTAAGCTGACCTTTTTGTTTTCATATTTAGAAGTTATAAGTATTGCCACTAGATGTCACTAAGTGTCAATATTGGGCAAATATGGCGGACGCCAGACAGCCTTAAGAGAAGAAAAAGAATAATGCAAGCTAGTCGGACAAAACAAAGTGATCCCTTTTCACACACCCTTTTCCTGTATGATGTTACATAACAGATAACAGATGAACTAGTTGAACGGAATAACAAAGACTTTAATTAATTTTTCTTTCCTTAAAAAATCTGGTGTGATGGTCGCACCAGATTTTTTTGTATCGATGCATACTTAGTTTCCAACAATAAGGTAGGCCTACATTTGAATTCAAGATGTAAAATTTATAAGTATGCGAAACAAGGGCGAATCCAGAGGTGTTTCTCGGGAGGAGGGGGGGTAATCTGGTGTGACTCGTCGCACAGCACACTATTTTTTCTTAATTCGGTAATTTAAAGGCGCATTCTTTACTTGTTTGCCAGAATATAAATAGAAATCAAATATTTTTAAAATTTTACATTAAAAATAAATTTTTTTGAGAAAAAAAAGGGGTAATTACTCCCTTCCCTCCCTTGTATCCGCCCTTGATGGGAAAGTATTTATATTTTGTTACCATGGAAACCATTTCTTTTATCTTTTCTATGGAGTACAAGAGTAAAGTGGTCTTCAGAAGATTTCAATCACAAAATGAGAATATACATTTTAAAGAGCATTTAAAAAATAATTGATTTTTGAATTTTAATCAAAATCTTTGGAGCAAATTTTGAGAAAAACTACATCAGTAAAGTACTAGTACTCGTTGGCCAATTTTGTTCAAAAGCTTCGTGTCACGTCCCAAGCGGGTGCCTAATTTAAATATAAAATTTCAATCTTCTAGCTCAATTCCTTCATGCTTTAAATTGAACACAGACAGAGCATGTCGCGAAAACCACTTTTTTGGATTCAGGGGACCTCAAAACGTGTATATCCAACAAAATCTCGACATCGAATTTTTGACATGAATCCAATACTTTCTCTCTCTATATATATTAACATATATATAGAGGTAGGAGAAAGTAAAAAATAATATGCTGAGGATTGTACAATATTTATTAATTCAAATAGCCTACAAAAGATAGAGTGCCGCAGGGAGAATGTGAAGCAAGTAAGAACAAAATCAATGTTAGAGATGTAGGAAGGTTCTAGAATACGATATTTAGACTTTTTTTTGTCCCAACATTATTCTATTATTATTCTATTCTATTCATTATTCTATTATGACTGATGGGGTACTACTATCCGAACAACCTTAAATTTCTAATATAAGCGTTCAGAATTTGCCAATCGCCTTGTCTCCTATCCTTTGTTATATATATTTTTTTTGAAGATTTCTAACCAAATTTTAATGAAAACCAGAGATCTCCTGTTCCTGTACCTACATATATAACTACACTCACATACAGAAACTTTATTCACTGTAATAAAATAAAATTTATTCATCATCATAAAGTTTTAAATGCAAGGATTACCAACACTATCGATATACATATAAATTTTAATGGAATTACGTTACGTATTTCGAAAGAGAGAGAGAGAGAGGATTTAATTCCGGGAAGGTTGGCGCTTATCTATAGGTGAATTCTCACCAGAAACGGGGCATTGACTCGGTAACCTAATTTAAGGGGAATATCGTTGATATTGGTCAAAAAATAAAACAAAATAATGAAGGACTGAAATTTATTGTAGATTGGAAATAAATCATGTTAGCTAGGCGTGAAAAGAGGAACAAAATTCCGAAATATCTAAGGGACAAATAGGGGACCTTTCCTGATACGGTCCACTTGGTTTACATTGATAATCTTAATTTTTTTTTTTGGGGTCAGGTAAGAATCTTCCTCTTTTGCCACCTCCATCCACCCACACAACAACAACAACAACAAGAAAGTTTCGAGGAATTTCTTGGACAATTATGTAACAAAAGCGGGCAAACAAGTAGTAGTTATTGGGACGGCGCACACAGCAGGGGGTGGGAAAGGCTCCAGCTGTCCCACCCTCAGGTGATTATCTTCTGGTTGATAGTCCATTGAAATGAGTTGGCTCCCAAGTCACTCGCTACCTGTGCCAGGCAGGCCTTTGTTATTCACCCATTCTTTTCTTTTCGGAAGTCAGTGCCAATGCCATTTCTCTATATCCTATATACTACCAAAATCTTTTGTGTCGGTTTCAAGTTTAAATACATTTTATTTTTTAACGGCGGGAGGGAATTTTTAGAATTGAGACGATGGTAGTACTATCAAAGATTCCAGCATATCACCAACAAATTGAAGGCTGCAGAGCGTTCTAAACAACAATTATGACAAACCAGACTTTTCAGCAAATGTAAGTAGGCCTTCTAGTTGTACAATGTGTTTCTCAGCCTGATATTGCCATTAAAATACTCTCACAGTAGCAAACAAACTTCCTATTGGTGTTTTGTTTGTTTCCAAAGTTTAAAATTGAAATATCTCAGAACTATATATTTGTGGGTTAGCACTATCTACGCCCAACCCCTTCAATTTTGAGATTGAATGAGAAGACAATAACAAAATGAAGTGACTGCGGTGAGGAGTGCATAGGAGTGAGAGAAACTATGCAGCAAGTTTAAATATTTTCATCGACGTTTTGGAAACATTTTGCTCTCATCTTCAGGACATTCATTTGAGTATTACCAGATTGTTATAGTTTAACCAATTAATACTCAAAGGAATTGTAATGTTGCTTATTTTATATTAACTAGCCGCGTCGCCCCCTGGACCCCCTCAAGCTGGCTCGGGCCCCTGCGGCGGACCCTCGCCTTTTTTCATAATTATGAGAACCCGTGTCACAGTCCTTTGGATACCAAATGGCTTAAATAAAAAGGCCAATAGATATTATAAATAAAAACGGTTATCGTCAAAGTCTTAAATGTCTTAAGTTGCCGAAAATACTGTGTGAATGGGTGTGTGAGTGTGAGTGTGAATGAGAAAAAAGTGTGAGTGTTTAAAATATATATATACAGTATATTCCAATCCAGTGCCAGCTTTTGTTTACAATTTGTTTATTCATAGAATTATATACTGGCAAAGAATACATAGATATTTCTCTAAACATTTCTTATGGGAGAAATCGTAGCTTTAGGAATTAATAACTCAAAAAGTTATAGGAATTTCGGGATGAAAATAATTTTCCTGTAATCCCGAGAAGGTCCTTTTTTGCATTTCCAAATTCCAACAGGAAGTTGCCTAAATAGAGCGTGACAGACAGACATCCAGACGGACATTAGTGAATTATATATATAGATATTAAATAAATTTCGATGGACATACTGACACCAGTTAATTGTAATAATGCTTTCTTCAATTCTGCCGATCCTTCTACAGGACCTTCAGATCCTTGTGATGTTAATGTATATGAGGCGAGATGATTAGGGGAGATCGGTGAATGATGAATAATAATCGCAAGACACAAGAATTAGAAACATAATTGAATAATGGAATAAAGCAAACAAATTAATATTGCATCTTTTATTGGCTGCCTTCTATCATTTATCATCTATCACTATCTTATATGGACCCTGTTATGCAATGGTGTGTCAAAGACCAAACATCGAGTTTTGAGAAAATTAACATTAAAGTTTTTTTGTTTTCATTGGATTATATATAAATTTGTTTGTCAATTGTGCAAGTAACATTAAATATAAATTTTTTTAGGGCATATTTCATAAAAAAAATACTATTAATTAAAGCATTTGAAACAATATTCCGTGCTTAACTCAATTTTGAATTTTTTGGTCTTTGACACACCATTGCATAACAGGGTCAATATATCTATTATAATTTTCATTTACTATTAATTTATTTTTGGAAATATAACTTTGAACTTGTTGTGAAAAAGATAATGACCAGCTCTTGTCTACGACAAGAAAAAAAAAAACTTCGCTTCTGCTAGTTATCTGGCTTTTATTGTTAATACGTGTTTACGTTTCGGCTTCCCGAGAGTTAAAGAAAGGATAGACATCTCTCTCCATTTAACAATGTCCTGATAAGTCGTGAGCGAACTTCACTTCCCCAAATGTCGGCATTCCCTCTGTTTTTGTTTTATTGCATAAAAAGAGTAAGATTAGGCCTTTAAGAAACCAGTTAGAAGGTGATCTACGCAACATCGCGAGGAGGCAGTCAAGTCTTACAAGTTGTCTGCACTTATTTTGATATCTGACTGACAATTGTGAGACGATGGTGGCGGAGAGGCAAGAGGCTCCCTCCAGCCAATTCCAAAAATTTGCCCAAAAGGGCACTCACTGTTAAACTAATGTTCAAATATTAATTTTACAATTTTAAATAATCAATTGGGTGTTAAAAAGTAATGAAAAAACAATCAGCGTTAAAAAATGCTATTCCCTATACAAAATCTTAACAGGGACGTTAACATGTTGCTTTTATTTCAAAGCTATCAAAATCATAACTTTAATTTTTAGGTTAAGGACGCTATTTTTATTTTAAACATGACGTTAAATTATTAAAGGCACCCCCTAGACATGGCATTAATTTTTAAAACTATTTACTAAATGTTAACGCTTTGGCTTTAAAGTTTTTGTTAAAAGAATAGCTATTTGAGGCAAGGAAGTGATTTTAAATAGCATTTTTTAACACTAATTATTTTTACATTACTTTTTACACCCATTTGTATTTTAAATTTTAACGTCTGTTTTTAGAGAATCGACCTGTTTGGGTATTATCCGTTTATTAGTAGATATCCAGTGAGATAGAATCATCCTCAATATAAGCAACAGATGTTTTGCAAATCGTTAACTTCTCCCATCCAATAATATTCCAAGTAAATGGAATTTCAACTATTTGATTAAAGAAAATTAAAATTTTGCGAATATTAGCCAACATCTTGTGGGTATGTGAACCACGAGCTGCCCGAACTAGGACAGGCAGTCCTTCCGTTCTTTGTACGATATCTGTCTCTTCCGGGTACGTGGATGGCGACCACGAGCTGCCCGAACTAGGACAGGCAGTCCTTCCGTTCTTTGTACGATATGACTATATCTTCCTTCTGTATTTACAACAGGCGTCAGACCGTGCGACGGGCCGGCCTGTTCTTTCCTTCTCGGTCACATGTTAAGGGGAATGGAGGGAAAGAGTAAGGTCCGCCGACCCCGCAGCGAGGGAATAAGGCTAAGATAAGAAGAAAGAAATTTTGAGAATATGGAGAGTATTTTTTAAATGATATGAAATGAATTTGGAACGAAATAGAAAAAAAGACGACCTATTTGAGTGTGGGGGGTCATCCCCCTTTCTACCGTGACTACGCCCCTGGGCCTAAGACGAAATCCAATTCTCTACTTCAAGTTATTTTGAATGACAGGGTTAGATTCTATTTGAATTCTCGTGACAAACAAGTAGACCTGCTACTACCCACGTGATAATCAATTTATTCAAAAGCTTTATTAAAAAATAAAATAAAATGCAAATTGATTGCTGTCAAAATTAAATAATATTAATTTATTTTTTTTGCTGTTAGTGATGTTAGGATGCAACGGCAGGCAGGCACCAGCACAGCAACCGGGATGGCGAAATGACGAAAGAACGTGGCAGACAGGCAAGTAATCAGTCAGTCACCTAATCTCTCTCTCTCTCTCTCTCTCTCTTTAAGATGTGGAAACAAGAGAGGTTGGTTGGCAATCCTGGTTGGCATCTGCAAAGCGTGGGTGATGAAACCACCTTAAAATGGAGTGGGAGGGGGAACATTCGGAAATCATTCCCACTTCCGGGCGGAGGGGAAGATCACAGGTCACAGGATTATTATTATTATTATTATATTATGGGATTTATTACACAAGGCCCTTCACTTCACCTCGACAAACCAAGAGGAAGGATTAGAGTCCCTATCTAAAAGAATACAAGTTTTAATTTTTTTCAATGATTCGTGTGACGTCATCAGGTCTAATGAAAAAAAAAAAAAAAATTTCTGCAAATTTACTTTCAATTACATTTAAATAAATTTCATTAAAAAAAAAAATAGTCATCACAAAATATTTTTAAATATCTATATCGGGTTCCCACCCTGGGCCGCGAGCTGATCCGCGGACGCAAAAAAAAAATTAAAATTAAAAAATTAAAAACCCCCCGCCCCGGCACTAGATTAATATAGGTACTTGTACTAGGATCTAGGACAGTGCTTCTTAAACTTTTTGAAGTCACGGCCCCCATGGAACCCAAGTCAATATCTCACGGCCCCCTATTTTTTTTTTTATTGTCAGACAGGAGGATACAAAACCAAATTTTAAATATTCACAGTTATATTTTCTAAATTTTATAATTATAATCTAAGCCCTGCCGCGGGGGGGTGGGGGGGGGGGGAGCCGCGCATCCCACCCACACCCGGCGGAGGGCCCAGCCCCCGCGCCCACCGATTTTTTTATATCAACATAAAAAGAAAGAAAATGAGAAAAAAAGAAACCCCCACCCCCTATATAAAAAAAATAAAAAAAAAAGGGGTAATGGAAAATTTGTCATGGGGCGGGGGAGGGAAAGAGAGTGTGTGTGGGGGGGGGGGGGGGGGGGGGAAAGGAAAAAAGAGTGAATGTTTTTATAAAAAAAAAAAAATCCAAGTATTTAAACTTCAGTTAACAATAATAATTTATTTGTTACATTTGCGCCTCCCCGCGGGTAATCCATGGCCTCCTAGGGGGCCGCGGCCCACTACTTTATTTTATTTATTTTCAAGAACGTTACTAAAAATTATATTATTTTTAAAAAAGGCTGAAATAAATAATTTAATAAAATAAATATTCTATCATAACTCTATTATTATAGTTCTAGGAATGAAAGTCGACTGTCCAACCTGACGGTTATCTACACTCAAGGCACTCAAGACCTAAGAGCGTGTTTTTATGTTTGTCACTGGCTGTACAGGTACTGGAGGGGAAGGGGTTATAAATTGAATTGTTTTGGAAGATAGGCAACCCAAATGACTAATATATTTTCCTAACAAATATCACAGATGTAATTTTTCAGATTTAGCAATTCCGTGGTCCGTTCTAGAAAATAATGGAAAAATTCATTAGCTAGGGTTAAATGGGTTGCCTACCTTCAAGCAAAAACAACAACCTTTAATATATAAATTTAGAAAAGACCCTCTACTCGAGTAAATGTTATTTTGGTGTCAGAGAAGAACAAATTCGGTTCAAATAAATTTCAAAAAATCAAATGTGTTCCACATGAAAAGGTACCAAATCTTCACCAGAATCCCAATTGAGTTTTTATGCTTTGTGTACGGAACATCCGGAACATGCTAAGCATCCTGTATTTTTAAAATTTTTTTATCATTTTTTGTTTGGAAGATATTAATTTTTAAAACTTTGGTTATGAAAAACCTAAGTTTTCCTAATTTTGAGAAAAATGAGTATAAAAAAAAAACAGGGCGAGAAGATTTTAAGTCGAGATTGCCCCCGGGTTTTTCTCCAAATCCGGGTTCGGACCCACTCCGATGATTTTATTTACCATTTGGATACCAGATGGCTTAAATAAAACCTAACCCCCAATAGATATATTCATTACAACGGTTATCGTCTAAAGTCTTAAATGGCCTAGTGCCGAAAAGACTGTGTGAATGTGTGTGGAGTGTAGGAGAAAAAAAAGTCGAGATTGAATCCTATTTGGAAATAATTGATATCTTGTGCAATATACGATCAACCTGTAAAAGTAAGTAAATAAATCAGAAACGGAAACACGAAACTTATAGATCACTAAACACACCGGGAGATTATTAAACATACTGATGGATCCGGACTTGAAAGTAGGCAGACCAGAGGCATATATCAGCACCCCCTCGGGCAAGTCTCGACTTGCTCGACTGCTAGATAAGTAATCATTGCGTCACATTCAGTGGGAACCTTCTATATATAATGTATTTCTTTACCTATATAATAGAAAAAAATAATATTTCTGGTTAAGGGGGAGTAGGAGTGGCCGTCTGAAGGTGCTTTAAAAAAAACTAGACTATTATAAGGAATTTTTCAATGCGGTTTTTTTTAAATAAATTAAATTCATAAGAGATTATTGGGACATCGAGCTATAATTTTTTTAATGACTTATTAAAAAATTATCGTAATTAATTTTTTTGTTATCAAGCAAATACAAAAAAACAATCTGTCCCAATAATCTTTAATTTTTTTTAAATTTAAAAATGAATTTATTGTTATTATTAATCACATATTAATTAAGAAATTTTTAAAATAAGCTTAGATGATTTATTTAAAAATCAACTGTCAAATTAGTTCAGCATTCTTGCAATAGATGGCAGGCTAGTCTAACAGCCGATATAGTATTAGTCTATATCTGGCCTATATTTATATATTTTTATGCTTTTATAAAAGATACATAATATATAATAACATTTATAAAGTATTTATTATTAAAAGATCAATGAAAATCAACCAAATGCTTTAAATATTATTAGCTACCATTCTGACATCTCTTGACATCAAATACTTTTCAGTTAGGAGGTTTGTGTTCCAAAAAAAAATTATATATTTTATAACTGGAAAGATAATAATAAAATAATTGGCGATAATATCATTTTTTTCTTATCTTTTGAACCAGATGGCATGACGCTAGTGAGATTCAAATGCCACTTGAATTAGACAAAAAAAAAACAAAAAGGAAAGAAGAATGCAAATATTGTGACTGCATACATTGGAAAAATGTCGATAGGTCATCAGCTGACCTGCGACTCAACTTACGAAAGGACGACGCGTCTCGCAACAGGTGACAACAACAGCCTGTTTGTTTATATGCGTTCGGGTTACGAAAACAAAGGATCAAATAATCATTTTGGAAAATTTAATGAGTTGAATAGGCCTACTACCTAGTTTTTTTAACCAAAAAATATTAGAAGAAGTGGTGCATAACGACAAGCAGTCAGTTATTTATCTTTGCCACCTCCAAGTGGATAATTTACGCCCTAGAAAATATTTTTTTATTTTTTGATAATATAAATATTTTGTTACCATGGCAACCATTTCTCCTATCTTTTCTATGAAGTACAAGAGTAAAGTGGTCTTCAAAAGATTTCAATGGCAAAATGAGAATATACATTTTAAAGAGTATCTAAAAAATAATTGATTTTTGAATTTTAATCAAAATCGTTCGATCGAATTTTGAGAAAATCGAAAAAAACTGAAAAAGTGCATCAGTAAAGTACTAGTACTTTTTGGTCGATTTTGTTCAAAAGCTTTGTGTCACGTCCCATGGGGGTGCCTAACTTAAATATAAAATTTCAACCTCCTAGCTCTTTTCGTTCTTGAGATATTTTGTTCACAGACACACACACAGACAGACCATGTCGCGAAAACCACTTTTTTGGATTCAGGGGACCTCAAAACGTGTATATCCATCAAAATCGTCGAATTTTTGACATGAATCCAATACTTTCTCTCTCTATATATTAACATATATATAGAGGTAAGAGAAAGTAAAAATATAAAATGAAGCAGTCCAACAACTTTGTCCTGTAGATGATGGACAAAAAAGTCGATCTAGAAATGTTCAAATTTTTCTCTCCTCTATGCTGATCGATCAGTAGATATATTTTATTTTAATAATTAACGGATAAGGACAAGTGCTTTTATCTTGATATTACTTCAGTAGCTTAATTGCTCTTTCATGTTTGGATAAAAAATAAATTTTCGGCTACAGAGGCTATTAGGGGTTATTAATTTATTTAAATAATATAAATACGTACATTAGTACAGATAGCAACCATGGGGTGGAAAATTTAATGATTTTTCCTTTCTCTTACCTACTAGGGTATAAGTTATATGTATGAGAGAAAGTATTGGATTCATGTCAAAAATTCGATGTCGAGATTTTAATGGTAATAAACGTTTTGAGGTCCCCTGAATCCAAAAAAGTGGTTTTCGCTACATGATCTGTCAGTGTGTCTGTGAACAAAATATCTAAAGAACGAAAAGTGCTAGGAGGTTGAAATTTTATATTTAAGTTAGGCACCCCCATGGGACGTGACACGAAGCTTTTGAACAAAATCGACCAAAGAGTACTAGTACTTTACTGATGTATTTTTTCAGTTTTTTTCTATTTTCTCAAAATTCGATCGAACGATTTTGATTAAAATTCAAAAATCAATTATTTTTTAAATTCTCTATAAAATGAATATTCTCATTTTGCCATTGAAATATTCTGAAGACCTCTTTGTTCTTGTACTTCATAGGAAGGATAGGAGAAATGGTTTCCATGGTAACAAAATATAAATATTTTCCCATATATTTACATCTTGAAATTCGAGTGTACCAAGTGGCCTTCAAACAATTTTGAGAGCAAAATCATAATATACATTTTAAAGAGCTTCTAAAAAATAATTGATTTTTGAATTTTAATCAAAATCGTTGGAGCGAATTTTTTTGGATTCAGGGGACCTCAAAACGTGTATATCCATCAAAATCTCGACATCGAATTTTACTAAAACTTTCTCTCTCTATATATTAACATATATATAGAGGTAAGAGAAAGTAAAAATAGTTAAAGGCAGACAAAAGTGACACTCACCAATTTTAAAATATGAATAAAATCATTATTAAATGAATCCTTTTTCCTTCCATTTATCCAATACTTTAATAATAATAATTCTAAGTAAAGCAGGTATGGTGACCTCACAAGATTTTGTCAACTTTTATTTTTATTTTTTTTTTTTAGAGGGAGGGAGAGAGAGACTTAAACAGCTGTATTTTCTCCTATCCCGTTTAAGAGTTCTGGTCCGCCTACAGAAACTTCTCCCCCCCCCCTTCATCAGGATTATGTCACCTTTTTCTTTCAATCAAATTTCACTGAATAATTTTCCCATTAATCATACATCTATACTATTGTTTTATTTATGAATAAAATCAAAGAGAGGTGAACTATTTATTTACTCCCTCTCCCTCTCTCTCCTGCTTGTTCTCTATCCTGGTTGCTTTTTTTCCACTATTAGTATTGCGCAAATGTATATTTTGCATAACCTTTCGCATCATCTCTCACACCTTTAATTAGCTTCCTTCTTCTTTTGAAATGGCAAATATGTTAAAATACAGCGAGTGCCAAAGTTAAAGGACACACATGCGTTGGATACACGTGATTATTTTATTCATTATTTCATTAAAATAATGGTTTAAACTTGTTAGAAAATTTTCAATAAAGATTTTCATAAAACAATGAAAATAATCACAGGTAAAAATGCATGGAGAACTTTGTCACTTAATATACCGTAGAAGGACGTTATCAAGATTAAAAATATTACTCTAAAAAATAAAATGAAAACTTATTTCTATTTAAAAATTTTGATGTAAATTAAACAGTCATAAATAGACCCTTTTGTGCTGTGTCCAGTCAGTACACTCGCTTGAATTCAAGATCGTTCTTTAACATCTAAACATTGCAACAAAAAATATCCCAAATTTGCAATAAATTTTCTTGCCAGTGGTGGGCAATTTCTCGCCGGGGGTGAGCAAGGGGGTCCAGGGGGCTAGGCGGAAAGCCCGCCCAAGGCAGGCTTTGCCACTAGAAATAAATAGAATTATAAAATTGCAATTAGAAGAGTGTTTATAAGATCTAGTGGACCACAGAGGAAAAAGAGTTGGAAACAGCGGCCTTGGATCAAGCTTTTGTTCCATGTACCGATATATTATTGTATTTCTTTTTACTTTCTCTTACCCTATATATGAAATATATTGAGAGAGAAAGTATTGGTTTCATGACTATAAAAATTCGATGTCGAGATTTTGACTGATATACACGTTTTGAGGTCCCTTGAATTCAAAAAGTGGTTTTCGCGACATGGTCTGTCAGGGTTAAATTTAAAGGATCAAGGAATTGAGCAGGGATGGTGAAATTTTAAATTT